>JAMKCH010017979.1:0-259599 GCA_023653785.1 Ophioderma brevispina
AGTCTTAAGTTTTTGATTAGGATATAATCTCACATTAAATCTTTTTGTACCATGTTTAATTGACTGCTAAAAAATCAGTGAAAATTGACCAAAAATATGCCAGTTTTCAACTCTATTTTGCACCCAAATTTATTCCCAAAATGAACCCAAGGCACATTTACACAATTTATTTGGTATGTCATTATAATTAGTGCCGTATTCACTTTTATTTCATTTTGCAATGCAAAACGATATGTAGTTCAAGAAAATCATCAGGTGATTTATATTAAAACTATCTTAAAATTTTTTCAAGATTCTGCCCAAAAACTAAAATTCATGAATAGTTGGTCACTCCAGTATTGGAGGTGTCTGTTATAGGGGTATTTAACTGCAATATGTATTTTTTGAATGGGATGTATTTTTATCAGCAATGTGTTCTTTTTCTCTGTATATCAAAAGTTTCATTTCAAAACATACAAAAGTCATAGACTTAAACTTCACCTTTAAGCTATTCCATGCATTTTGTGTGGATCACTGATAGTGCATTTATAAGTCCAGTGAAAACCAGTGACTGATTTCCTCATAAAAATGTGCATTGACGGGAGTACTTTCTATGTGCAGCTGTTGCCCCTTGCACAAATTGTCTCTTATTTTTGAGTAATTTTAGGCCAGTGGCAAGGTGCCACCAGTTTGACAAAACTGAATTTAAGGTGGCTGTGAAGTCAGGAACTAGTCAAATGGCCAGTTTTAGTTTTTTTCATGTTTAACGGCAATAACATGTTTTCTTCCATATATTTTAAACCAGAAATCTATATATATTTATTTTTTCCTCATATTTTGTTCACTTTTACTTTACTATGGTACGGCATTTTGACCAAGAAACAATACATGGGCTGACTCCAAAAGGGCGGGTAATTTCGCCTATTACGCAATACGCCTGTGCTATTCGGCGCCCGCGATGTAATGAGCGCATCAGAAAACGCCTTGATGCATCGATTCGAGATGATGCACACCCATGGTAACTGTATTTGCAAATTGTAAAAATGTTTGCCCACGTGAGTTGCTTTGCAAACAGATGGGATTTTAAACTTTAACGATGTGAAGCCTCATAAAGTGTTGAATTTTGATCCTAAGTATCCAGATGACGCAATTTGACCTGGTGCCGAAGCAGTGTGAAGAATAAGAGATGAAACGCTTGTGTTTGGGTAAGATATATTTGTAGCGAAATGGGACAATATTTGGCCAAATGGCGATTTTTCTTCTGTGTTCACTTCGGCGATAATTCTTTGATTTCGGTTCCCAGTTACTCGTAAATCCATATTCAGCAACAAGTAGGCAATGAAATGCATCGTATAGAGCATATCAAAATCTAGGGTCGGTATTTTTAAGTTTTCATTTTTGGTTAAAAAATCGTGATTATGTCAAGCTTTGAACAATCTTGGCGTGTTCCAAATTGAAACACGCGTTTTTGGCTTTTTCGGCAATAAATTTGATAACTAGTGCAGAATTTGAAAAAAGGGAAATTACGACCCTAGAAACACTATGATTCTGTAATACAAATACGAAAAAAGGCACAGTTTATAACATTTCTATATTTTTTTATAAAAGGGAACCAAAAAAAAATGAGTGAAAATCTCCAATTTTTTATGATTTTCTAAAAAAATACGTATTTTTGGGGACAAATATTATCCATAATTTGGATTCCTTGAGTCATTTCCTTCTCAATATGTATATTTATATAGGTGGAAACAACCAATTAAGAAAGATATGGGCAAGAAACAGTTCCTTGAATTCCTGCCTTCACAGCCACCTTAAGTAAAGACCTGCAAGAGCTATTGAAATCTGCAAAAAATCAGAAAAAGACATTTTTGGAAACTTGCCATGTCAGCCTATAAGGTCATAATTTGTATGTTTAGTGGACTCTATTATGGCACATTGGCAATGAAAGATGTGTAAAGTTAGATTTTAAGAAAAAATCACATTTGCCCGCAAGAATTTTAATAAAAGATCAAGAGGATGTAGTTGTGGATAAAACTAATCCAGATTTACTTTCAAAATGTGTAAATATTTTTTGTTTTATTCTCTTTTTGTCATAATAAATGAGATTTCAAAAACAGCTGTTGTCTAACATTGCAGTATTTTGAAAAAAAACCCTGTTCTCTTTTTGAAAGGATTGCACAAGAAAAAGTGGCCAGAGTAATTGAATTTGGGTAGACTGTATGTGTATGTGAAAAGAACACTTGAGATAGGGAGATGGAGAAAAGCAGAATGCATCGTCTTTTTATAGACAATGTTAGAAATACTGTTATATGTTATACACTATAGTTTGTTAGGAAATAACCAAGATGATTTCAGGTGTAAATAATTTGGTTTACTAAAAAGCCACATGTAGTTAGCAGGTTTGAATAGAATGTTAAAAAGACACTGTCAGTGATTTTCCCCGAAAGAGTCAAAATATTTCAAATGGCAGGAATAGCTTTGAAGTGAAGGATAAATCTGTAGGAATTCCCATAAATACCTTATTCCAACTGAAAGAATTGACAGAAAAGGAAGGAAAACAGCAGAGGTCAAAGATATGACTCCTCAGTCAGTTTACGGTGAAGACAGTAAGGTCCGTACGGACAGTAGTGTCGACTTAAATAATTAAATTTTGCCTATTAGGTGCTTCTGGGCTTATCATTTGCAGAGGATGTTAAGATACCTGTACTTGTTACAGACAGCAAAAAAATGATTTGTGGTGACACTTTTTTGGTTTCTGATTTAGCAAGCTGATAGTGCCTTCTTTAAATGTTCACGTCTTCCTTGACACATAACACGGTAGGCAGCGGGGTGTGGTCTGTATGAAATTAAACCATGAGCTCTGCAGTATATCATACTAGTCTTAATGTAACAGGAAGTGTGAACTGGTTCTAGCCCCAAATCAAATGTCTTAATCTTAGAAATATTCAGGATCTGTTCCTTCCACTATGTAATATTCAAATGACTTACAGCCATAATGTCGGAGAGCAGCATTTCATAAAGGATTGAATCCGATGTACGAGACTCTGGGGGAAATCTAATGAATTAAAGGGGAAACTGGGAGTGTCTGCAGTTTAGTAGTACCATTATGAATATTCTTTAGAATAAACATGAATAGGTACCTAAACTGTTTTCTAAAGTTAGTTATAAAAGGATCAAATTAATCCAGCAAGTTTTTAATAATTCTATAATGAAAAACCTCATCAGCATACACTGAACTACAAAAATAACCTTATTTGACCTAAAAATACTTTATGTAGGTTATAACCTACAAATACTTTACATTATCAGGGATCGTCAGCATTTACTGATTTAATTGGCGGATCTTTTTAATACTGGGAGTTCTCAAGATCTTAATTGAAGACAGGACAAGTATTATATTTGAGGAAATGAGAAGCAATATAAAGGAAGGGGATAGCCAGAGATTTACGATTGCCCAATCAGCTCAAGGGATTAGGAAAATGAACACAACCTAGGCCTATTTGGCAATTATGTGTCGTCTGCAAGAAGTGCAGAAGGCACAGAGGGATTACTATGGAGTATGTGCGTGTGTCTGTGTATATGTGTGTGTGTTCTGTGGTCAAAATGTTTTAACCCTTACTATATGCATGCCGTATGAGTCCGTTTAAAGGGCGGGCTACGGTTGGAGTAAAATTGGTGGAAGGAAAGGAGGGGGTGGGGTGGGGGGTGACATGTTGGTGACATAATGTGACTTGCTTGGTGACATAAGGTGACCTTGGCCGTCAAAAAAAAAATTAACCCTTAATATATGCCATGCTGTATGAGTTCCATAAGGGCATGATGATGTAACTTGGTTGAAAGAGTGGGTGGGGTGGCGGTGACATGTTGGTGACCTCATGTGACCTTCGTGACTCATGTGAACCGCTGGCCCCATTCACTAGCCATGAAGGCAGACGACACTCGCGGTCCGGGGACCAGCCGATGTATTTTTAATTTTTTATTTGCAGATAATGAGGTCTTTGAAATTAGTGTAAGACTTGCTTCATTCATAAACCATGTAGCCTACTGGTACTCTTAAAGCAATTAAATCTTTTGTTTAACATATTGGCTTATATTCTCAAAAATGTTATAATGGAATATTACATAATAAAATTCAGCGACAATAATCTCTTTAAAGAGACATGCAATTTTTTGTACACAAAACATTATAAGTTTACCTTGGATCAGTCAATTTGGTTGTCTTAAAATCAGGAAAGAAGATCCAGAATTCCTACACATACTTTTGCTTTCTGTGTGTTTGAAGGCAATGCATGCTAGCAGTTACTTTGCTGTGCTTTACAATGAACTTTCTGGCTTGTTACTTATGACTTGTAAAGAAGTGCAAGTTAAAGCTTAAAATTTGCCTTAGTAGATAATTATAATTATCCAAACCATGTGGAGTCATTGAAATTAGGAAACATGGTAAAATCAGCAAGGGCTTTTGTTGTGCAATTTAAAGTGCCGACCAAGTTCAGATTTTATTAAAACATTTCTATTCATTCAAAATTGGCAGTAATGACGTGCTTTTCCATGTTATGTAAAATCTCAAAAAGCCTGTAATTGTAAACAAATCGAGGATGTGATAGTTGGGTCTCAGTTAAAGTTGTTCTTTGAAAACTCTCTTAGAGAATTGCCTATTGTGATATTTCTCGTTTATAAACAGAGGAAATTGATGTATATTCTAACATCTACAATCTTTTTAACATGCACATAAAATTGTCTTTATTTTGGGAGCATTGTGTGTTAGTATCACAAACTTCTGTTAGCAAATACCTTGTGTATTACGTCTTTGCTACCATCAAATTGTCATTAATTTTGGTAATGGATTGCGGGTAATTCAATATGTATCTTAAATTGTGTTGTGCTTATTACAGTCCTTGTCGTGAGTGCATTAAAGCAGAGAAGTGTGGTCCGATGGTAGTCCAAAATGATGTGACATTAGCTATTTCAAATTGGTCCAACTGGCTCAATGGAGTGTGGGTGGGGGCAATAGCTTGCCCATATCCTTGTTAGGGAACTCATGCACATAGTGCAGTTACCAAAGTTTGCCACCATGAACTGGAGTAGCTTTGAGGGTCAGTTGCAGTTCTGTAGACTATTCTCTACTTTGAAGAGAAACAAATAGGCGTTAATTAGTCTTTTGTTGATCTTTAAATAAAAGTAATCCTCATAACGTTGCACCTTCAACAAACACAAGCATCATGCAACCCACTGTTGGATCCAGTGCGAAGTATTGAGCCTTGGCTACTATCACTCACAAAAAAAAAGCAGAAGTCGCCTATTCGCGACTTATCAATAGTAGGAGGAAGTCAGTGGTAAAAATGTTAAAAAAGACAAAAAAACAAAAAAACTAAAAAATCAATTACATTAAAAAATAAGTTAAATTCATATATTTAAAAATGAATATTTTCAAAAAGTTGACATTTGGGGAAAGAGACTTTGCCAATTCCGACAAACCACAAAGGCCATTACGAAAAGGCAGGACATGAAGTGGCTTTCTGGTGAGAGTACGTTAAAAATACTTTGTATGCTGATGTAATGAAGTTGTAAAATGTGTAACATAACATCCTTAGCATCTTGTGATGATTGATCCTTATTATTATGGATTTGTTAGATCCGAATGTGTTTTAACCAGCTCTCATGATAAACAGTCACAATAAGACAGCAAGACTGTCGCACATATCTTAGCTGTGTGTCATCCATGCCTATTCAGCCTGAACGCCATTGTGGTCGCAAATGCTAGACACACACCACCCAAGAAACGTCACAATGCAATCTGCATAGGTGGCCTTCTGTGAAAATTTTTTCTTCTGATTTGATCAGGACACCACTATTTTGCTGGCAGGACGAGAAATGATTGGAAAAACTGTGAGATATTTCACCCTTGGCAGGCTGGGCACAATACAGTGGTTTAATTGCAAATCCAAATGACCCCATTATAAGTGATCAGTATTGATTTTTAGGTAATTGAATACCATTCAGAACTTGCAGCTATGTAAGTGGACTTCGACACAGTTTTGGAGAGCATTCTTTTTAGTGAATCTACTTTCTGTCATCCAAATGTGCCATTAAGCAGTCAACTCATTTATGTGGACAAGATAACTGATTCTGACTTACAAAATGTGATAATACTTGAAGAAATGTTATATTGTTGTCTAGCCTTTTAAAAGATACGGAATTGTTTTGCATTTTTGGATACTCCTTAACACTCTCAATGGGTGTTCGCAAAATGTTGAGAACAGCCCAAATTATCTCTGCGGGTCCACTTTAGCAAACTTAAAGAGCAGTCCTTAGGAAGAAAGAAATCAAGATTCTAGTTAAGTAGGGGGGTCACATAGACGTCAGGTGAGCGTCTTGCACATGTGTCAGTGCAATACACGTGCTCACAGCTCTGAAAATCATGCCACATAAGCAGCGAATGTGTGGCAAAATTATATAAACGATTTGCAAAAAAGAAAATAATTCTAAAGGAGAGAGTTGAATGTTCTTAATTACTTTTTTTGGATGTATATAGTCAAATATTGTCGAAAATACACGTCAATCTGAAAATACCAATCTCATGCCGCTGAAGCGTAGGGCAGCTGAAGTCGCCATAGTCTCATATTCAACGCATGCATTTTTTTCGCGCTGTGTCTTCAAATGCAAGTTCGCTATAGCACTCACTCGGGTTGTGACAGTCAATACATTTTTTATTCGTCTTGAAAAAAAACCTACATTTTGCCGTTTTTGAGACTCCATTACCCCCCTCCAAACTCATTTTATGATGATTTAATATTTTGTTGATATTTTAGTTGAGGTTCGGTTGTCAGCAAATGAGTAAAAAAATAATATTTGAGCTGAATTCTTGCTTTCAAAATGGATGCAAAAAAGATATCATCATTACAGGCAAAGGCCGTATAAGCGATGAAAACCACGAGGTACCGCACGGAGTTGATGTATGCTGATACGATACAGCATGTACCCCTGGCGACATGACAACGCGAACGCTGGTGAGTGAGCCACAAAAATGGCCTGTTTTTTCACAACTCTCTCAATTTATTGGCGAATGTAGTTGACGATTTATGTTTTATAGAATGGTTGAACCTTAATATGTTTTCTATCTTTTGTCAAAATGCCTTTTTATTTCGAGAAAAGGTCGGCAATGACAAGTTCAAGTGAGTATTGGACCTGGTACTGGGAACAAAGAGCTGCAGGAGCGTGAACAGCTGTTTAATTTTGAACTACCATTGTGTTTTTTGCGGGAGATTTAAAATACTTACGATGCTTTGTCTATAAATACAGTTTAAGAAAAATAATTATAACATTGTCGTTACCAAAATATGATACAATAGTTAAAAACTGCATTATTTGATTGAAGACAGTTGGTGAATTTACAATTAATAGCATAGGTCATTGGTATGTATGGGTAACAGGGGAAACAAATCTCACCCCTACAAGAACATGGCACCACCCACAATGAAATTATGAATGAAATGTAAATGCCTAACTTCATGAATTGTGTACAAATATTGCCTTTTTTCTCAGGTTTATTATTTATTTATCTATTAATTTACAGGCCTGTCTATTTATTTATTTACAGATCTGTTTATTTATTTTTAGTTGGGTTTATACACTTAATCGAGTACCGTATATGACTCAAGATTGATTTATTTAGTGGCAATTATATACACCTTGCTTGAGTTGCCAACTCAAGATTATTTTATGTATTTATTTAGTGGGCATTTATACACCTTTAGTCCGAATATGCCACAAACTCAAGATTTTATTTTTGTTTTATTTAGTTGCATTTATACACTTAGTCTTGAATATGCTGACTCAAGATTTATTAGTTGGCGTTAATAACATACACCCCCCCTACTCACTAAAGCCAGAACTGTAAAAGTGAAGAAAAAACGACAATATGCACAAAAAATGTTCAATATTTTATTGTTTCATTTAATATACAGACAGCAGCAATACGGTGAAAATTGACATTGGAACTTTTAAATGATGGTTATTCATATATATGGTACATCTGATACATCTATGCCCCGTTTTTTGCAATTATTGAAAAAAAGCATAATTCATCTCAAAAAGTGTACAAGCCAAGTTCAAATATAGATTCTGAGCTCAAAATGGATTATACCCCAAAACCCTATATGTAGAAGGGTTTGCTGAAATCCCTATTATTGTGCCATTTGGGGGCGTGGATCAATTAAATTTGAAATGGACTTAGACAATTTTTGACGCAAATTTGTGTCGACGATGAGGTTTTCGCATGACAAAGTAGCATGTTTGAGGTACTGAAAAAATTAATTAACAACAATGAAGTTGATAAATTACATTTAAATCAATTATGCCAACATGTCTGGAATTTCATGAAACACATGTTTGAAATGGGTTCATAAGTGAATTATACCATTCTAAACTTTGATTTTTCACTTTTGGCAAATAAGTGCCATTTCGCAAGAAAATGGCAATCTTTAGAAGGTACGTTTTTGGTCATAACTCGAAAACCGTTTGTCCGATTTGAGTCATAAAAAGAAATGTCAGTTTTTTCACAAGATCTGTCAAGCAAACTAAATTTTAAGTTGTTTAGAAAGACTTTGAAATTTTGGTGTGACCCCCTATTTAAGTAGGAACAAGTGCAGGTATCAACCAAAGGACTGCCTTTTGACCAAATAGGCCCCATGACAAACTCTTAATATTATCAAACGCAATACATAAGAATCAATAAAATCGCTTGGTGTCCCAGTATTGCATCTTTGGAATAGGCCCTTGGCCCTCGGCAATACAGTTAACAATCAGTGGCTAGTATTCTTCCGTTGTCCATCGTCTGTCCTGTGGTTTGACTGGTATGCCTGTGTCAAGGTAAAACGGAAGATAAACCGAGTTGAATAGATTTGTCAGTGACTCGCTACAAAAACCAATATGATAGTTATTACTCCACAAGTCCAAGAAAAATGTGTGTGGAAGTCCAATTATTTTTTAAAAAAAAAAAACCCTTTTTATACAGATCCTGTTATGTGCATGGTTAAGTTATTACGGATACATGGGTGGTTTTAGGTGGGAATAACATATCTGACCAAATTGAAAATAAAACATATTGACATATATCGAAAGTTCACCATTTTATACCAAACACATTAAATTGATGCTGCTGAGGTTTTGGTAAGCAGCAGGATAGTATTAGCAACAAGGAAAACGTAAGCAATGAGAAAAACACCAGCACGGTAATTTGTTTTCAAATCTGAAGACTGCCCCACTGCATCTGAGGTAATTCTTATATTATGAATGCAGAATTTAAAGCATTTCACATTTTGACATCTAAACAACGAAGTTCTTTTATGCTCTTTGTTAATAATCGAATTCGTCGCCAACTATCTAAATAAATCAATGAAAGCATAAGAAGGGAAGACCTTCAAAAATGTTTTACTCGCTGTGGCTAATTAATCACTCTTGATATATTGCAATTCTAATTGAAGATATTCGTAACATCTCAAAGCATGCCCCTAACTGGCAAACTAATGAAATGAAACCACAAGCAACACTCATCCTCCTCAAATTTGTATCAAGTAGACAAGTTACCAACTGATTGACAGAACACTTGAAATTAATTAACATTCTCTGATTCCCATGTAAATGCCACCCAGTCAGGGTGCAAACATATAGACCTGTTCATGATTATTGCATGTAACCGGTAGCGATGTCATAGTAAGTCCCGTCTTAGTGATTGCACTCAAACACGCATTTAAAGTACGTAGTAGCCTAGGAGATTTTAAATTCTGGCCTTTTGCCAAGTATGCAGGAAACTGAGAGGAAGTAAAACTTTCCAAAGTCCACCTAGGTCATTTCACATTCTGACTGACAGATAAGCTTGTATATTACACTGTCAAAGCCTCTCACGATACAACTAGTGTTAATAATATATTAAGATAGGTTTTACTGATGTTTACTTCAAGAGCAGGGTTTAAATTTCACAAAACACTAATTATAATTAAGTAGATAGTGGGTGTCTCTTCCTTTACAGAATGCTTTATAATGCTGAGTGAACACCATTGGGGGAAATTCAGATAGCTGTTTTGCGTGTATATTTGCGGACCGCATTTATAGGTGCGCGTGCATACGCCATTGCTTTGAATCAACGTTCATGATTTAATGCTGCAACAGTTGCATTACACAGTGACGTCACTGACTCAAGGAATATAAAAAAACACTACAGGCCCTGGCAATATATTAAATGGATGATAGGTTCCAAATGTTTTGTTTATTTTTTACTAGTTCTGGTTTCTTGTGTTTTGTTTATCATCCTCCCCACAGATTCTGATCTTTAGCTTAAAGCAATAATGGCACATTTTTTGAAGAGCGCCCCCAATTTTCAAAATTTGATATTTTGGCACAGTTACGTTGGTGATTGTCTAGGAAACTATACCTGCGAACGAGAATGCTAAAAAATGTGTATTTATCATAAAATAAGCGATTTTGTAATAAGAATTTGGATCCCAGATTGGACTTAACGGCAGAGCTGGAAATGCTACGTTTATGTCCGTCCATGATGAAATAGTGCCACCTTGAGAAAATAACCTCTAACTTGATTTGCCTGAACCAATAAAACAACTAATGGATGAGCGTAGACACGTACATGGCGCTATTTCCCGGCTATTTCACATTGGAAGGCCGTTTCCAGCAGCCATTGAATTATTATCGGAATCCCGATAATAATTATTTTAATTACAAAATTCCTTCGTTTGTGAGACACAGACATTTTCGAGCTTAACCATTCACAGTTAGCCAGTTACCAATGCAACTGTGTAAAAATCTCAATTTTTTTGAAAAATTGGGGGCACTCTTCAAAAAAATGTGCTAGTATTGCTTTAACTTGTATGCTGGTGATGTTCCTTTGTGGAAGGAACCCCCATTTTATTATTTTTATTTTATCCTGTTTCTATGATTTCAATAACTTTTTTGGTCAAAATTAGGGGAGAGCCTTCTGAACTACCCTCCAAAAAAAAATCATTCAGAATTCTATCGTGACCTTGCCAACAGTTTTCAATCCTTCCAGTTACCCTGTATATTGGCCATATTTGTCAGTGGAAGGGGCCCCTCTTTTGACATTTAAAAAAATGATGTGACACTTGTTTCAAATAAAACCAAATGTATCAATATTTTTATGTGTAGCCACCCTTAAATATTGTAGTTTAAAAAAAAAACAATTGGGCATTTTTAGAAATATCTCTTTTATATATAAATTATAAAGAAAAATATGTTAATCATCAAGTGGTGTGTTCTATAAAGGTTATCATTCCAAGTGGGTGGGTAAATTTGATGGAAAATAACTTGTGCGTATACTGTGCACAATTTGAGAAACATTAGCAGCAGCTCTGCCATCATAGCAGCGACAAGAGACCATTTAGATCGAATGCACATAATTGTACATTAAGTGGTAAGTGAAGGGAAAATGCCAATTGCTAATATGACGACTTGCCTATGTCAATGTATCTCTCATTTATCTGAACGTAAGAAATTTAACAGCAAGGGAAATCGATGCTGCCTTTTACAACTTGATAGTGTGTTGTTTTTTAAGGGTTTGTATATTGGTCGGTGTTTTGATGTGCATATGCATAGGTTTAATTCTTATTCTAGTCTCATGAAATTGGAGTGAATTACATTCTGTTCTCCATGAGATGGAATATCCTTTTGATTTAATCATAGATCCAAAGATCTATGATATTATGCACTGAGTTTAACATGATAGAAAATCAAGGACATATTACCATCTCAATGAAAACCCATGTGAGTAGGTAGAGTTCATTTGATACTAGTAATGGAGAACATGACTTTCAACAGTATGGATCTTAAGTAGCACAGGCAATAGATCACTTTCTAGCATGACAGAGTAGCAAAGCATCTTATGGTGAAGGGTAGGTAGTCAGTATGAGAATCAGGACTGATGTGCTGCAAAAATCTGAATAATAACATCTCCTTTTTAATTTTATTGTTAAAATTGTTTGTTTTTAAATTCAGTTTTTCAGAGATTTCTAACAATTTAAAGTTTAGATTAAAATCTATCCCCAAACTTGGGCCTCAGGTAATGATTTACCATTTTCTTTGAAAATTAGCATATCTTGCCGTCTTGTAGAGCAGTTGAGTAGTCCTTAAAGGGCACACGGAAGGCCCGACCATAATAAAATTGATAAACTTGGCTGCTGCCCCCCCAGTCAAATGAACTGAAAATATCAGGGGGGTAGGACACGATCTGCTCGATTTGGGCATTGGGGATTTCCAAACGGTAATTTGGGGAAATGCTACGTGCATTTACTATGGCAGTCTCGGTCCCAGTGACATTAAAAAATCATCTCTTAAACCTTGTTCAAAAGATCTTAGTAATATCATGATAAATTAAGAAAAAATTATTGGCTTTCAAAATCCGTCGGGATTAGTGGATTAACCCCACTGCAAAATAGTGTAATTTCCAATAACGGTCATTTAGATTTAAATATTTGTGACCAGGCCTAGTTTTTAGTCAAGTCTGTGTGTAACCGTTTGATATGCGTAAGAGCGCCCTCCTACCGTTAAGTCTTTGAAACAGACTAGCACCCGGAAGTTGATGCCGTTTTGAATTTGCTGTTGCTGTTAGGTTGGCATGTCCTACCCCCCTGGAAAATATGGTGCCATCCATCCAAACAAATGACTGATGACATTTTTACCCTAACCAAAACTGAATGGCTATCTTTCTTCAGCAAAGCATCATTTGAATGACACAGTTCAATGACCAAGCATTTGAGTTATGCGTACTTAGAAACTTGTCACAAGTTAGAGGCTGATTCACAATCTGAGCCGTAAGTGCAAATTTCCTATTCACTTTGTTATCTGAGACTAGTTTTGCCTACAGTCTTGGCTAGGATGCAGAAGCCGCGTTAACCATGACAGCAGGTGATGCCACCAGAGGTGGTCCGCATGATGTAATGTCACTTACCTGAAGGTTTCTGTCTTACATTACTCTTTTGGGCTGTCAACTTTGCGCCCGTATTTAGTGCCATCGTCAATGAAATTTTAGAAGCGCGTTATTCAAACACCCTCTTTGGACACTTTGATGCATGAAATCCATTTCCAATGTGTTAACACTCATAAAGTCAAGTTTCAATTTTCATAGTGTTTTCATATTAAACTGTTTATTATTCACAGCCTTCGGCCCAAAATTAAGCTTGTAACTCTTGCAGTGTCACATTAATTATGCATTTTTTCTCAAAAACAAATGAGCATCATAGCCAATAAGGCAGGTGACCTTTCAGTTCACATAAGTCATAGCATAATTGTTTGGTTTGGCAAGGGAGAGAATGGCAGATAGAATTTTAATTTTTTTGCGGTAGCCGTCTTCTCTTCCCAAAGATAGAATTTCCAAGGGCCAAATTAGTTTTAAAAGTTTGCATCAGTTTGGTGTGAGTAAGGGCTCAAATCATCGAGTCTGTTGACCTTTTGTTCATCTCCCGTTGCAGCCAGCGTGCTATAACTTGTTATGAGGGACTCTGGAAGATTGCATTTAACAAGTATGGATCAGGTCTTGGAGCAAGTCAGTCTTGGGGAATTCTGCTTGCGTGGAATCCCTACCAACTACTAGCTAGTCAAAACATTGAGTTGTATGAGGAGGTTTAATTCTGTGGAAGAGACTATGTATTAAATGACTAGTAGAGTCATGATGGGGTTTCCATATTTATCAGTGGGATTTCTTTGTGAAAGTTTAGTATACAAAAATCTATAACAACTCATAAAAATGAACATTCCTCTAAGCTTTATATACAAAGAACTGAAAAAATAATAAGTTCTTAGAATTCAGCAGTTTAGTCATGTCATGTCGCCCACAATACGTGAACATTTTATTGAATTTTGCCAATCTGTGAAAACTTGCTGGCTGTGTGACAGGAGCCATTAGCCTCATTTTTGGTGGCTTTATAGGTGTGATATCAGGGCACAGCACAGTAGGAGATAATGTATTTGGCCAATTAGATCAACAGCACACTCTGAATAAAAGGCTAGGACATCAGAATACTATGCACATTGCTGTAACACTTATTCCTAATGAATTGTCTGCGTTAAACAGCACTGGTGCATCGTCAGTGTAATAATGCTTATGTTTACTTGGCATAGTCAATAAATAGTAATATAAGCAGAGCAATAGTGGAGGATTCCATAGCAGTTGGCACTAGTCACATCCTTCATTTGTTATGTATTGATTTGTCAGGGCAGGGGTGAAAAAGAAACCCTAGGGAGGCTCATGCAATCTATATCAGTTTTGCTAGCCTGTGGGTGGCGTGCTGGACCTGTTTAACAAACTTATCCCGCAGAACACCGCAGTAGAATCAGAGACGGTATTAAATTTTTCAGAATTGAGGTAAAAATAACTTTATTACTTGGGATATCCTGAGGCATTAAGAACTAACATGCTTAGGTTAGAAATGTTTGATGTTGTGATTGATCCTAACAAACTAGCAGTCATATCGAGGATGTTAAGTTGAGCGAGTTTAAGCTTTGGCATATTTTTGGAGAGTTAATACAAAGTGCTCAGGTAGGCTGGGTGCCCAAGGGAAGGAAGACAAGTGCAGCGAACAAAATCAGAGAATCCTGAAGGCAGCCGGGGAGAGCATCATCACCAGACTGCACCGTCAATTAAAATGTGCACACACGTCTCAGGGAATCCCAGGGCCTTCCGGCAGCTTGGATTGGTGGTAGACATTCCCACAACTTTAATTCCATCCAGGTGAAATGTGCGTGGGATTGATATAGCTGTGTACATAGAAAATATTGTTAATGTAGTCGATTGTAATAAATATTGCATTATTGTTACAAGTGTTTGGTGGCCGGTAAATTAAATGGGTAGGTACCTGTATAACTTGGATTAGAATTTTGCTCCTGATCCCATACACCTATTTAACCTGTTTCCCTTTCCCAATGCACCCATGTAAAAGGTATCTGAGCATTGTGAATAGAATTAAACTGTACTAAATTGTATTGCTGGAGGTGGGTGGAAGTGAAGAAAATAATTGGAGAATGCATCATGATGTAAATTACTAAATGCAGACTTCAGTTTGAATCAATCATATTGCACTTTACGGTGGCTACGTTCCAACAAACAGCATTTAAATTAAGCTAATGTTCTCCCCGCTAAATTTGATTAGAGGTCACGTCAGGACAGCTGAGGTGAAATGAAGTGGGAAATGAAAGAACTTGGTCAGTAGTTGTGTCCACTCATCTATCTCATAAAGTTTGTTTCGTCATAGCTCTCTCTCCGCCTCCCCTACAGACTGCATGCTTGCTACTTGAGATTGCTTCAGGTTTTTACTCATCATCATCTGATACAGTCAGTACTGTCTGTGTGCATAAATCAAGCATAGGCTTGAATGTCAATTTCATTATCGCCGGGTCGTGCAAACACTGCTGTCTGCCGAGCACTGAGGCCGCTGATGGATACTTTTATGTATATATCCCCCCTGTTTCTTCCCTGGATAACACATAGTCTGCATCAAACAAGATCCTGTGAATGATAGCATGAGTGAGAGATGGTGCTGTGAATTATTAGTACATTGATGTTTATGAGGCCGTGTCCCACCACTGCCACCAATGTATACTTCATCCTCACCAGCCTATTACAATGTAATCCCCATTCGCTCACACTTTTTTGCTCACTCTTTTCTCTCATTCTCTCTCTGTGATATAGACATACAGATGCACGCTTTTCTGTGTCCCCTCAGAAATGCAGCAGTTCATGCCATGTCAAATTAAACACAAGAAAGAAAGATAACGCAAATATCGCCAACTGGTGCTCGGGGCGCATTGTCAACACTCCTGCAAATACCCTCAAGTTATCCAAATAATTGAGGATCTATCTTCTCCTTTCTGAACTGCAGAAAAATTTGTGGTTGTGAAGCTGCAGCCATCATTCTCTGCTAGTGTCTATTTTTACAAAAATGTTTTTCTCTCAGGACGTAACGGATTGTTATTTCCTTGTTCGTGTCTGCTCTCAGGATTGACAGGCTTGTCACATTAAAGAGGGAAAAAGATGCAGGAACATTGTGATAAATATTTAACAGCTCAACTCTCTCCGACAAAACATACAATGGAGAAAGTGAAAAACTGTTATAAATAATTTAACAACTCCTCTCCCATAAAAACAGGGAACAAATTTAATGTACATTGATTTATTTTAGACACTGCTTTTGAAATAGTTTTAGCATTCATGATTTCTCATTTAAACACACAACAAGCACATTACTATTGTATCCAATATATTTATTATATCTAAATGTGCTCGGAAGGGGAAAATGTGATTTGTAGCCATCAGGTTTGTATAGAATTCAATATTTAATTTTATTTGCATTGAATGTCATAATTTGATATTGAATTTGCTGTTTCAAGTGCATTAAATCCATTGATGGTAAATATTTCTGGAGGATGACTGATCACATATTACCATTTTAATGTGTGTATCACATCCCTTTCGATCAAGTCTGTTCATATTTACTCCCCAAACAGTCAAATACCTAAAGAAGGGGCAATGAATCGAAGAAAACTAGACATGTGTTTTACATGTTTGCAGTCAGTAAATAATGACAGTAATGTTTCAAAGGTTTTGTACCTGTCCGGAAGAATTGTCTGAGCTGTCTTTGCTAAGATTAAAAATAAGTAAAGGAATGTTATGTTGCTGAGATAAGTTGATATGAATATCATATATCTGAATCATGATTGCCCCAGATTTTACGTTTTGTGATGAGTAAGCTGTGTCGTCCATTGCGCTGGGTAGCTGTTAGCAGTGGACGTGTTGGAATTAATGAGCCGTGTGGATCAGCTGTTGCCGCATTTTCACTCAACCGTCTCTGTCTCTGCCACCTTTAATTTTTTCCAAGGAGTTTGCCTAGACATGATAATTGATCTGCTAACAGAATGCACATATTGGAGGGAGGGGGACCTCAAGCCTCTTTGTAATGACTCGCTCCTTTGCGAGCGTTGGCATAATTCATGTACTCTAACACAGTCCTTGTAACCGTGGTGTGAATGCTTCAGAGTGCTAGTATGCATGCGTCTGAAAGTTAACCAGCAAGGAGGAAAATATTCATGCTTTTTACAGGACAAATAATTTACCTAAGTAAGGCCAAAGAAAGTTATTTCCCGTTTCCCATCACATTTTTGGCCTAAGGAAGAGGCTACTAGTTCCGTTTTGCATCGTTCTTTATTTTAGCATCTCTCGGTTTGGATTTTGGGGAAGTTGAATCCAAATTGCTCTTCAAGCCTTAGCTTTAATATCTTTCTACATTATGACTCTTGCCCATGTATTAAAGGGCCTTTGATTTCATGTCTAGTCAAAGTGAAAAAATTTTACATTTGTTGAAGTAGTAGTAGTAAATCCAAAGTTTTAAAATTGAATTGTTGAAATTGACTAAAAATATGAAAATTTAAAATATTTTATTTATCCTAAATGAAATTTTGTCCCGGGTTGAAAAAAGTGACGGGCGGGTGACAGGTAACTGAAAATTGACTTTATCTGGCCTTACTTGTGCTCTATATATAATTTGTGCAATTGTTCCAAGTATCTGTCTCAGTCTTGAAATTTTTCTAGACATATTAAAGATGTGGACTTCAAAATGGCCTCTACACACAAGTCTCTGCTTTAGGTTGATAAACCTGTGAACTTATTCCACACACTTAACTCAGTGAAGCAGAGAGATTCAAGGTGTTATAGACAGATATAGGGCACCAGAGAGAAGGGTTGCATACCAGATCTCTTGAATGACATAATTTGCCTCCAGTTGTAACAGTGAGCACTGATCACACATAATATTTGCAATGTCTATGCACTCTCATTAATGCACCAGTGAAATGAAAGATTCATCAGTCAACAGACTCAATTCGGGATTATTTCAATTTATTTTTTAGCTACTATTACACATTTTTTCCTGTATTACAAAACTTAAGAGATAGGGAGGCTAGTTAATAGGTGTGCATGTAGCTGGATAGTAGTGACCTACACCCTCTGGGCAGCCAGTAATGGCATCAGCCAGTTACGACACCTACCATGATGAAGGGAATATGCCCTATGTAATGATGACGAAGGCGCAAACCCGATGATGACTCATCTTCCCTGTGCAGCATAGCAGACAGAATCCCAGTACTGTAGAATAGGCGATTCCATGATGCTTATTTGTGGTACTGGGCTAGGTCATTAGGTTGTGAGGTAGTATGTAGAGATGCTGCCAGTGTGGTGAAACATTCTGCTGTATACACTTTTATTTTGCAAGGATTTTATGTTTTTGTAAATTTCACAATTAGCAAAAATACATTCATGAATTCATATAATAAAGTTGCCTTTTACTTGAGATAGATTCTGCAAAATAAGCAACTTCTGCAATTTTCAAAAACTTGGAAATTGTGAAAAATTCTTAACACGAAAATAAGTGTTTACAGTATCCAGAAATTTCGTTTGCATTCTGGTCATTCTTGTAGCCTTGTGGATTGTGCAATCAAAGGGAATTAATTATCCATTATATAGTAGCCATGTAACTGAAGTATAAATGCACTTAGCTGTGATAAAAATTTTGTTGCGTGTTCTGTGTATTTCACAAGCAATAAATGCTACATACCTGGCGTCTCTGATCAGTGCTGATTAGGGACACACAGCTTATTGCCTGGTATTTTTAAATAGTGTATTTTTAATGCACAGATATTTGCATTGTCCTTCTGTAGTTTCAGCCATGTTTAATTATGGTTACTTCATTTGCCCATCTGGTTGTGATTTTATAAAGGTCATTTTTACATAATACTTGCAACCTGTAAATAATCACACATGGCTTCTATTGTTATTGGATGTGCAATATTCCAAAATTATAATTTAGTGCCTATATTTTGAACAACATGACAACAATTTAAGGTTTGTTTGAGATGGAATTTGTATTTTGATCTTTCCAAAGTGTCTTGGTTGCCATTATCACATGTGGAGTTCAAATGAGGAATTTGATTGGTTATCATTTTGTATGTTTGTTCATTGATCCCATTCTACATGTTATCACTGCTTGTATACATGTAGTTAAAGGGACTCTAGGCTATGTCAGTGGATTTCATGCACGCTAAACCTTTGAACAAAATAATTTAAGTGTGTTTGTAATATTATACTATCTAATTAAGTTTAAAAGTGTATAAGCCAAACATGATGTTTATAATAATAAAGCTGGTTTTATACTCGGGTTTTCTTTGAGTGCAGCGTCAGTGCTTTATCAATAACAAGTATGAATTACCTGATGTCCGGAGCACAGAGTTATTGATTGATTATACTTCATTCTACTCAATGAAGAGTGAATTATGTGAAATTTTTATCCTCCGAATTTCCCCTCATGTCCCTTTAAGTGCTTAACTGAACATGCGATATTTATCTAGTTCACTAACTCTGCAAATGGAAATGTTATTTAAAGGAAGAAAAAATGCCCTCCTGACATTCTACATGAACTGTCGTCATGACAGTTATTATATTGTGGGAAATTAACAAGGGGAATTCCACGTGCATTATGATGTATATTTTTGGAGTTCCCAAGTGTTTCTGGAGGTGTTTTTGCATAGCGATAATTGTCTGGCACTGGCAAAAGTTTCAGTGATGTAAAACTTGAGTACCACATCTGATATGGAAAGATTCCTTAAATTCTGTCAGACTACAGATGTGGTACTCATATGCATACTCCTCATATTATACACAGTTGCTGTGTGGGTTACATATTGCATACAATGTAAAAAAAAAAAAAAAAAAAAAAAATTGATTGATTATACTTCATTCTACTCAATGAAGAGTGAATTATGTGAAATTTTTATCCTCCGAATTTCCCCTCTCATGACAGTTATTATATTGTGGGAAATTAACAAGGGGAATTCCACGTGCATTATGATGTATATTTTTGGAGTTCCCAAGTGTTTCTGGAGGTGTTTTTGCATAGCGATAATTGTCTGGCACTGGCAAAAGTTTCAGTGATGTAAAACATGAGTACCACATCTGATATGGAAAGATTCCTTAAATTCTGTCAGACTACAGATGTGGTACTCATATGCATACTCCTCATATTATACACAGTTGCTGTGTGGGTTACATATTGCATACAATGTAAAAATAAGTTGATTTATCAATGAATCATGTATATTCAAAGGGGAAAATGTGTGTTAATATTTGACAAATTGGTGAACTATTGGGATTTGCTTTAAAAAATTGTATTTTAAGTCTCTTTGCTTTTAACATTAATATGCTGCAGCTAGCCACTTTAGGGAGTGATCATTATTATTATGGAGGATTTAATTTTTTTTCTGCAAAAATGTCGCATTTCCCCCTCACTCTGTTAAAAAAAATTTGCATTCCTGTGATTTCTCCATTTAAAAGCTAAAGTTCACCCTCTCTCTGTAATGAAAAAAATTTCATATTCCTCTTCTCGCTTACATTTTTTCCTATTTCCCCTAAAATCTTCCATTCCCTTGGTGTAAATAATGACCTCAATTAAAAATTAAAATTGCCAAAATGGTCCTATATTTGATATTGCCCATTCAGTCTCAGACCAGGCATAGAGGCTTCACCTAAATTCGATAGGTCTTTTCTTCCAGTATTATATACTCCCTCCTTGAACCTTACATCAAGGAAGGAAAACTATTCCATGCTTTCTACCTATCAGGGCACATAGGATCATTTAGATTGTTTTAACCATGGTAATACTTCAAAGAAGCCCAAGTAGAGTTGACAATGTACCATATGTACTCACTCCGAATTGTATGTTTGTTGGTTGTTTTTCCAGATATATCATTCAAGACCTCCTAAAGCATGAATTCTTTGAAGACACTGGATTTCGTGTTGAGCTGGTGAAGGATGACAACACAGACGGCATTCAACTACTACTCAGAGTGGAAGACCCCAAGAAGAGAAGAGACAAGCACCGAGACAACGAAGCTCTCCAATTTGAATTTGATCTACAGAAGGATGAGCCAGAACAAGTAGCAGCTGAAATGGTAACTATTGAGAAAATATAATGATTTGGGTGCATACAGCGATGAAAGACTTCAGAAATGTTTGAAATTTGGCCATAATAAAAAAAAAAAAGGAAATGGATTTTTTTTTACATTTATGGACTTGGGTGATGTTATTTCAGCATTAAAAAAGCATACCCACCTTTAACACCCTTCTGTAGCCTTTTCTTTGGACAATTCAAGCATAACAGTTCAGCATCATGCGTGCAAGC
Source organism: Ophioderma brevispina (assembly GCA_023653785.1). Taxonomy (NCBI): domain Eukaryota; kingdom Metazoa; phylum Echinodermata; class Ophiuroidea; order Amphilepidida; family Ophiodermatidae; genus Ophioderma; species Ophioderma brevispina. Next base: position 21,225 of record JAMKCH010017979.1, read on the forward strand.
ATATGGCCGCTGGGGCAAGGGCCGGATGAATTTTCAAGAATTAATGATATGCCCCCTTACATTTTTGGTGTCATAGATAAAATTAAATGTGAGCCCCCCTTCCCATTTTGCGGTGAAATTTTTTTTTTTTTTAATTTTTTATTACTAAATTAAATTTCCTAATTCACTGCAATTTGTCATTCAGCCTTTCGTATAACAACAACAGCAAACTTCAACATTGAAGATTAACCAGTTAAAGAGTTTTATCTTCACAAATTATTCAAATCTGAAGCACATCTGTAATTTCCAAAGTGTTGTTATTTAGTGATTGATTTCCCTCAATAGCAATGATGGTGTCACAAGGTAGTTATCAGAGATCTCTGTCCTTAACACTTAAGTGTCTAAGGTGTTTCACCCTCACTCACTTGGTACTAAGCGGGGGGGATGTAACCCCCCCCCAAGGAACCACTTTCCGATGGAATTTTTCGTAATGAAACTCATACCACCTTTGAGGGGCATAATACAAGGCCAAGGGCAATATAAATGAGTTTCCGGTTTATCGTCTGGAAATTAGGGGCAAATCATTGTTTTCAGAAATGGCGTCCACAATCGCTCAAAAAGTCGCATGAGTTTCCGCGCTCCCTCACCCCGTTTATGCATTGATTGTTATGGGAGAATGAGGAGCGCCCTGAAGCGGGACGATCCGAGTGTCAGACCGAAAGTGAGCATGAAAGAGGGCCCACTGCACTCGGGGTCTAACCTTTCCGACGCCCGAGTTTTCCCATATATCTGATGCATAGCACAAAATACTGATGCGCGGTGGCAGCGTGGTGGCAGCATCAGTAACACACAACACACACGGTTTATGCATCAATGTATGGGAAATGATGAGCGCCGTGACAGCGTGTCGATTCCGAGTGTTCATACCGAAGTAGCATTAAAGAGGGCCCACTGCCTCGGGCGTCTACCTGTCGCGCCGCGATCTTTCCCATATACTCTAATGCATAGGCACCAAGAAGATACTGATGCCGGGCAGCGTGGTGTGGCAAGCATCAGTAACAACACACACACCGGTTTATGCATCGAATGTATGGGAGAAAGAGGAGCGCTGTGACAGCGTGATGATTCCGAAAGGGAGCATGAAAAAGGGCCCCACTGCGCTCGGGGTCTAACCTGTCCGCGCCCAGTTTTCCCAGTATCTTATGCCTAGCACCAAGAGGAACTGATGCCCGTGGCCGCGCGTGTGGCAGCATCAGATACCAACACACAAACACACACAACACGGTTTTTTGTTATCCCAGTCCTTTCTCGGGAACAGATTTTTACCCCAGTTTGTGTTAACCCCCCTTCCCTGTTCTCGTGAACAGATTTACAAACCCAGGTCAGCACTAGTTTGTGCAGTGGACCCGCTCCCAAAGGAGCGAACCAGAACGAAACGGAACTCCGCGGCCCTGCTTACACAGCATACACATTGCAAATCAATTTTGAAAAAAAAAAAAACAAAAAAATGTATTATATCCTCTCTAGAAGGACCAATTTACTAGATTGACACACAATTACATTTTTGTACATCTATGTATTTTTGTGGGGTAGTCGTATTTGCCATAGTTTGTATAGCAATTGGCGGCAATCGCTTGATGAGGGAACTCCTTCTTTTTCACACATAAAGGGTTATTATTTTTTCTGATTATGTACTAATTTGTGTTCATGCATATGACATACATAAGCAGAAAAATATTTCTGGCACAGGTTGTGGCTAATTTTTATTTTTAAAATCCACTCCCGTTGGGTGCCTAAGGGGGTGGGTTCCTAGGCCCAGCTAATTATCTCCTACCGTGCGCGATTTTTGTAATTTTTTTATGGAAAGAATCGCATCGATAATTTTGCACAATTACACCCAAGAAAAATTAGAGGTCGAAAATATTTTTCGCGAGTGAGAAATCGCCGAAAAAAAAAACAAATATCTTTGGTCCATGGACCCCCCCCCCTTAGGCACTTAAGTGTTAATCATGCAAGTACAAAAACATAAGGTGAATTTTGTAAGGCACTGTAAAAGTGACTGCTGATCACATCTGCCCAAAGATTAGAAATACATTTGGCTTCCTTCGAAATACTCAAACTTCCTATTGTGCTGAAAACATTCACCTTGTCAGTATTAGAGAAGGTCCGCAAAAATGTAATAAATTTTTTATTCACAATTACATATTTCCAGATTGGAACAGAATATTTAGAAGCTGTAATTATTTTGCTACAAATACATTAAGAAATTATTGAACTCCATTATCCTTATTTGTTTGATTTTAGTAAATAGTTACAGGCACACATATATTTCATGCATAACTAGGACCAGGCAAACGCTTTCTATATTGGTCTTTGCTTTGTTAGTTTTCCTTCGATTTTCATAATGAAAACAAACCACAATTGAATTGCTGCCAACCTTAGCAATATACATTGGCAAATGAAAAAATAAGATGCACTTTCTCTGCAAAAAATCTGATTTCCCATGTTACATGCACAGGAGTCGCATTTTTACATTGAAATAGACTCTCAGATTCTGCTATCCATTCTATCTTTTCCAAATTGCCCGTAACACACGCTTTCACTTGGGCCTGTTTGTGATATCAATTGACGATAGAAATACAAAGATAATGCGATCACATCAACTTAATGGTACGAGCAGAGAAATCACAAGCATTTGAATGGGATTAAGTCAACAAGGACTGAAGAAAAGTCCTAATCCTTTTGATGTACTCATTGTTTCCCTCCAGACTGAAATAATTGAATCTTAATGTTTAACTGTGATTAGTTTTGTGGGCCGCCACTATAGCTTGAGGACCACTTAGCATCCGTTGTGCGTGTGAATGGTGTATGTGTTGTCACAAATTAAGATTTTTTTTGAAATTGACCTCAATTGAAAAGTTTAACTTCAATGGAACCAAACTTCTTCATAGGTGCACAATGGGTCCCTCATATGTTGATTAGGTCAAGTTCAGTGTTGAAAGGTCAAATGTCATGTGATGGTCAAGTGAAAAAGGCTTAAAGGTAAAATTGACTAATTGAAAACTTGAAAGTTCAATTGGAACCAAACTTTTGTCATAGTGCACCATGCGATCCCTCATATGTTGATGAGATCAAAGGTCACGTGCCAGGGTCAAAGGTCATGGGGCAGCCCACAGCTTATATTCTTTGAATATAGCGAGCGCGAAAGCCGAGAACCGCGAAATTCTAGTTTGGATTGTGGTAAAAAAAAGATTCAAAACATGATTTTGGTTCAAAAGGGCTGGCCATTAAAATAATAAATTTTATTTGGGTTCATTTTTTTTTCTCATTAACATAAACAATTAAACAGAGAATTGTAGAAAAGTAAAGATGAAACAATTTCTAGGAACCTAATTGTCAACAATGCGGAGCGTATAATGAGAAAATGTATCGATTTCACAACTGTGCTAATAACCTAAATCTTGAACATTTTCAACTTGAAAAAAAAAATCCACTGCATTGAGTATTAATTTGCCAACTAATTTTGAATTTTGATCATTTGGTTGGAAATATTTCAAGGAATGTGGGGTAGCAACGAAGCATTCATAATTGGAATCAATTAATTTTTCTGCCTCCTTCACATCTTCTGAACTCTCTACCCGTCGCAATCTTTAATTAACTTTACACAACTTGATTGATAGTCTCTGTTTGCCGCATTTGAGATACAACACATCTGTGTCGGAATATCTGAGCTTTGAGCTCTTAAACATCAGATATATGGAAGAAATCTACTAGTGAAGATGTGGGTTAGGTAACCACGACTGACAAACTTCCAAGGTTAAAAATATTATTGCGAGCATCAAAATATTAAGAAAATCAATGGCGTCATTAAGGAGATTTGGTATAGATTCTTGGGAGTGAAGTATTTTATTACATTTATAGATTAGATAATGTAGTTGAGGAGGAAATGTGCTTTCTCGTCAGCTATAAATAGAATTTTGATTTTGTCTGTTCTGATTGTTTTCCTAATACAGAACAATTGAAAAAATAGTTTAAAATGCACACACCAACCACTACAGCAATTATGCATTTTGAAAAAAGCCTTTAAGTATACACAAAAATTTCAATTTTGTTTTGTCTATCTCAGTACATTTCTATAAATTTGACAGCTGATCCATGTAGACCAGCATCATCATGTCGAAATTGAGATATGGATTTAACTCCCGGGCACTACCTATCATACAGTCCGTCTGATTGGCTCATTACAGGACACAACATGAGATAGCCCTCTTAGTAACCAATCAAAATAATGCTTTTGCAGCTCTATGTAAACCATATCACCATTCTTAGAATATATGTGATGATATTACCTTCCAAATAGTGCTTAGATGCTGTAATAATAACCCAAATTTTCATAATTATGGCTTTGTTCAGAGTGGACCAGAACAGGTCACAAATCTTGAAATTTTGTCTTCACTCTCGTCCTTTGCACAGTCGATTATTAAGTGCAAGCAGTAGTTTATCCTCAGCATGGCCCCTTTTGAGCTGCGACTGCTTAGCATTTGAGCAAGACAGTCCCAAGACCGAGGTATCTAACATGGTAATATTTTCTCAGCTGTACTTTAAGTGAACCTGTGTGATTCTCGTCTCCATGTTACAGATATGTCTGTTTGGAAATGAACGGTCACAAGCATAGACAGTGTACTCTAATAACCCTAAAATAAAGCCGGCTTATATTTGTGTAGATGATTGGAATACTACCTGTGGATATAGACACAATAATCATGGCTCCCTGTCTTAGTTAACCTTTAGCTAGCTTCGCACCGTGAATGGTTTTGTTAATGTAACAAAGAAATAATTTTACAGCGTTTGCTGCTTGTATCTTGACGTTAAAATGTGCTATGTACAAACATGTCTTGTTTTGATAATAAGTAGATTTCGACATGATGGCAGTTGTTCTAGTATGTTGTCTGACTGCTAAGCAGCAAAAGAATATTACTGTGGTGTTTGTCTGTGTCTGTATGCAAAATTGAGATGTTATCAACCAACTGTGGTCCTGGAACACAATATTTGATCTCATAGTGATAGCCTATTATGTTACATGTGTTAAGGTTCTATTACTTTATCAATTTAGAATTGCCTTTTGCCAGTTTGTAGTACAAGGTGGACTGGTATAAACTGTGGTTTTGTAATCAGTACAGGTGGGCTAGAGTCTTGGTCTAGACAGTCTTAGTACTTACTATCTGATAGGGAGATAAAGTTATGAGTGTACAAGTTTTATTATGCAATCTATTCAAATTAAGATAGTAATAAGGAATGGCTTCCCAATGAGATGGGAAACATGAGCACCAGGAGAACAATTGGTTGACCTGTTCTCAAATGTGGTGTGGGTCGTGCGCGCATTATGTGTTAGTGTATCTGGGGTGGGACCACTGGATAACGACCAAATCGCTGGTTAAGGTCGGCCATAATCTCCTCAACTTGAATACAACTAAGAGGTAGAGTAATGACCCATGGTGACTTATTTATAAAGGCTGATGACATTTGCAATACTGTTCTTTACTAGTATAACGACTTTAGTTGATGATCAGTCTTATCCAAAAAGTAGTTAACTCCAATATTAAAGTACAAAAATTGATGTACAAAAAGGTCTGTTTCAATGCTTCATATGATAATGCTTGCCAAGTACAGATGAGGACCAAATAGGAAATTCACCCTGTTTTATATTGAAATATAAGCATATAAAGATCACCTTTTGTTTTCACTTTGAAGACATTTCTGTATCGAAATGCAAGGTAGGAAATCCATCGAGTGTCTAATTTATATACAAAATCACTACATATGACAGAAAATATAGATGGCTTCAAATCTCTCATGCACCTTTAATTCACCTTATCCAAATTTAATGCCCTAACCACCAGACTTGTTCACAAGATACTCTCATATTCACTCATTTTAGAGATATTTGGAACAACTTCCATTAGGTGTATGTCCCTGTAAAATGGGGAATTTACAAGTTTTGCTGAATTTTTGCTTTTGCATTGACAATTCAAACTTCTGTGAACAAACTTTTGGGTAATCATGGTCATTTTGTTGAATAAGATCTGGAATTGGATATTTCCTTTGATTAGATATGTAGGAAATCCTATATAGATAGGAAGTTGTTAAGGGATGAAAAAAAAAAAAAAAAAAAAATCTACAAAAAAGGTAAAATGACAGCGCTAATGGAAGCTCCCACATTGATTCGTCGTTTGAGATCTTTGGGATATTCAACTGCTTTATTTTGGATTAAAACATAACATAGGTAAGTACAAACAACAGTTTATGGTTCAAGATGATATTTATGATCGAATGCAAAGCCGGGTAACCCGATTACGAACGATTTATGGTGCAAGAATTGCATTTGCGTGGAAGCGCCAAATTCGGCAGTCGTTAACTTGTTATGACCGGTTAAACGTTTAAACGAACGGAAATACAGACCGTGTAAACGGATAGGAAATTAAACGGTAACTCCCAGCTCTAGTGTGTGTGACCACTGATAACGACCAAATCGCTGGTTAAGGTCGGATAATCTCCTCAACTTTGAATACAACTAATGAGGTAGAGTAATGACCCATGGTGACTTCATTTTATAAAGGCTTATGACATTTGCAATACTGTTCTTTACTAGTATAACGACTTTAGTTGATGATCAGTCTTATCCAAAAAGTAGTTAACTCCAATATTAAAGTACAAAAATTGATGTACAAAAAGGTCTGTTTCAATGCTTCATATGATAATGCTTGCCAAGTACAGATGAGGACCAAATAGGAAATTCACCCTGTTTTATATTGAAATATAAGCATATAAAGATCACCTTTTGTTTTCACTTTGAAGACATTTCTGTATCGAAATGCAAGGTAGGAAATCCATCGAGTGTCTAATTTATATACAAAATCACTACATATGACAGAAAATATAGATGGCTTCAAATCTCTCATGCACCTTTAATTCACCTTATCCAAATTTAATGCCCTAACCACCAGACTTGTTCACAAGATACTCTCATATTCACTCATTTTAGAGATATTTGGAACAACTTCCATTAGGTGTATGTCCCTGTAAAATGGGGAATTTACAAGTTTTGCTGAATTTTTGCTTTTGCATTGACAATTCAAACTTCTGTGAACAAACTTTTGGGTAATCATGGTCATTTTGTTGAATAAGATCTGGAATTGGATATTTCCTTTGATTAGATATGTAGGAAATCCTATATAGATAGGAAGTTGTTAAGGATGTCACTCACAGCAATGCACTGGTAAATTCCACCATACATACAACATCTATGGAGTCAAATTAATGGATGAATCTGGGCCGCAGCTTTTTGTGTTCAATTGCATCAAAATTGAAATCAATTTGATAAATTTGCAGTTTCCTTGAAACCATATTGAAATAGTCCCTTGTATCTTCTCCTCCATGATGGATGAGTCAGAGCTAGCATGCTAAACAGACCGGCATAAATGTTGAAATGGTTGAATATTAATACGACTGGAGTCTACCTCAAGTCTGGCTGCGCATTCTTACTGAACTCCTGCAAATTGCACTCAATATCCCATTCTTCATCTTCAGACACATATCAATTCCCGATAACGACATTCCTAGATTTTTTGTTTTGCACTGTTGGAGACCCAAAATTTAGGTGCACACAACAGAAAGCAGTTTGAGGCTACTTCGCAATCCTTGTGTTATTTCCAGTATCTCTTTGTGTATAAAAGCATACGCAGCATCTAATCCAGTTTATTAGTGTATGCGTAGCTCCCGTGAATGCTGTGGTGGAAAAGTGTCAGGCATCATCACTGAGTGTGATACATGATATGTGCATACAGCTTAAATTAAGTTTGAAGGACCGGATGCAGGTTGAAATGATAAGTTTAATGAGAATTATGTAATAACATGCATGTAATCACATTTACCGTGCCATAAGGGTGTTCAATGCTAAATATGAAAAGTGTTTGGTTTTTCTCTTATCCTCTTCAAAGATTGTGCTTTCCGGTATATCTGTTACATGTTTGATGATACACACTGTGTCTGATACTTCAGCCTTAGTTGAACCACTTGATTTAAAAATCCATTAAAAAAATGGTTACATTTGCCGTACAACCCCATCTAATTCCATAATGTAGACCTAGGAATATACTAAAATTTTAAATTAGTAAACAGAAGTGCTTTAATGGAAATGAGCAATGCTGGGTTTGAGTAGATTTTTTGAGATGGTAGCTATCAAATCTTGTAGGGTCTGAGTTCGTTAAGAACTTAAAACATATCGGTCTGAAGAAATGAAGGTGTTTTGCCATGTCAACCTCCTGCACTGCGAAAATTTGCATTTGACAACCCATGCCAATTTTTCTTCATTCATTAACCTCATTACATGCAGATGTATTTTCTGTTGCTAACCGTCGTAATTAGGAGAGTCGTTGCTTAATAATGGTGTTCAGTCACTCATACGAGAAATGTCAAACTCCATTCAAGCAAATACCCATCTAGTATAATCTTCTTAGAGCCTTGTTTTGTTCATAAAGACACCACAAAATATATCAGAATTAAATATATTTGTCTTATATTTTTGGTAGATTCCGAGTGTCATGTCGGGCGTACCCAATGACAGTTTAGAGACCGAGCCACATGTATGACATGTCTAGTATGGACTCAAGTACTTTAGTCATCTAGATACTTATTTCGTTCTGCTTCGGGAATCATATTCTAGTAAAAACTCCCTAGAAGGACAGACAGGTTTATTGATGGAAGGATTTGTTTCCAAAGGGAGGCGTAGGTCGCTCTGTTGCCATGGAGCCGATCTCCTCTTTTGTACATGAATTTCTTATCTCATGATGCTAAGGAATATCTATTCTGACTTGAGACATTTAGAATTTAAAGGTGCCCTTTAAGATTTCGTTGTGTCACCACACACTGAAAAGATAACCATGGGCTTCTGTGTCCCTGTGAGGTTAATTCAAAATGGACTGTCATTCAGTATTTATGACCACAGGATTCTGCTATGATCTGCAAACTCTGCATAAATTAATGGAAAGGTGGGCAAAAAATTTAAAGGGTAGAGAAGTATACAAGTGCAAGATTCTAGTTCAAATGCCTGTTTTCTTATTTTGCATATTAAAGGTATAGGTTCTGATTTTGGCTGACAAGCATTGGCAGTTTTTTTTTTTATCAATGAGATTTAAACTTCTGGAATTGCCTCAATCCCAAGACGCTCTGCATGGGTTAAGTTTCTCACAATGGACTGACTTTTTTGTACACATCTTTTCCCAATTTGCTTGTACAATCTGTTTGTGGAGAACTGCTATATGAATGTTACATGTAATATAAATGCACTGAATCTAACATGGGAATCTGATAGATAAACATTCAGAATTGTGCATTGGGAAAATCTTTTGACACGTTTTGTTTAGTTTGATAAATTTGTACGGAAATCCAATTTACACATATCCAAATATGCTCTCACTTTATTGCCCCAATTATTTCAATTTTACAATACATCAAGATTCGGGCGCATTCAAGGATGGCTCTTGATTTCAATGACACGCTTAGATCAGGTCAGGGCTTTAACTGAAAGTACCACAAGTACTTAGGGGTTTAACAAAAGTCTTGATAATGAAGACTGAGTGATAATGTTAGTGATGGATAGTGCATCGTGCAGTTATGTCCATTTGACAGCTGTTTATTGTCCCCGCCAAACAAACAAAATTGCTATGCCATCAGATCACCTGGATCACATCACACCATAAACCACCCAGTACATATTGTATCTAAATAGTTCTGCAAAGAACACACTAAAAATTGAGCACATTAAATTTTTCTACTCACAACTATCGGGAATCCCCCCTCACGCTGTTCACGTTGAGCAGCAATGTCATCATTCCCAAAGGGCACAGTTCAGGCAAGTTGTTTGTGTAATTGATAGCAATGACTTGACCTTAGTTGTAAGGGGTGGAAGCATGCCCCCGCCCACATTCTTTTGCCACTTATTCTACACTTTTTTTGTTCAGAGAGAATTCCAAGTTGTTGCAAATACACAGATAAGAGCAATTCCATTAGGGTTGCATATGACCTGGTCTTTCTAGTCGTGTTATCTCAATGTACTTAATCAAACTTTGTGTTTCCTTTTTATAACAGACGCACTATAATTGTCCCCGCCGAACGAGTTCGTGAGGGGACTATAAATGGGCTCCGTCCGTATGTCCGTCGGTATAGTTCTGTCCGTATGTCCGTCGGTATGTATGTCCGTCCGTATGTATGTCGTGATAAAAATGTTAACCCCTGGAACATTTGGGCCTATCTTTTTTTCTGGGTGAGCTTAGAGTAGCCAAACTTTGGTAGATTGTTGGAGGGGATACCCCCACTCACCTTGTATTCATTCCCCAGGGTCCTCCCCAGGGTCTGTCAGGGGGTACGGAAAAAAGGTCAAGGGAAAGGGCGGTCCCATTTTAAATTTGGGGGTGGGGGGGGGGGGGGGCCACAGAAACTGTCAACATTGTGGTACATTATCTGGAGTTCCGTAAGGCTCCGATAGGTTGTAACTGGTCAAAGCAACAGGTTGATGATTCTCACCTGAATTAGCTTTTGGGTGTAAAATATGCTAATTAAGTATCTAATTTTGCATAATTGATGAAATTTTTCGCCGCAAGGCTTGTGTACAAGTTTTCTGGAGGTCTGTAAGGCCGTAACGGATGTACTTGGTGGAAGGAGCGGGCTGATGATTCTCAACGCTGATTATATTTTGGCCAATTTTTTTTAGTTCTGGTTGGTTACTCTGTGGTCATTTCTTGGGTTGCCAGCCTGTTTAATTTCTTGGAAAATGTGAAAATAACGCTAAAATTCAATGTTTCGCCGGTTTCCAGACCGCCGTATGGGTCCCAATTTAAATGTGGTCACATGATTTTTTCAATCGTGTTGCCAAATTTATAAATTATCATATTTTTTACTAAATTTATGAATTTCAGGGATTTTTGCATGACGAATTTCAGATTTCTTGAGTCATTATCTTGAGTAACCATTTTTTTTTTCAAGTTCTTATTTGGCGAACTAGTATGCCAAATTAAGGTGGACTGGTGCGTTTTTAGTTGTCACCTAGTGACGCGATATTCTGGCGGGGACAATCTTTTACCATCGCGTAAAATACGAGTTCGCCTTGTTCTATATCATATACTACCAAATACCAGGGGAAATTTTTTTTTTCTTTTTAATATAATAAAAAAAGACACGTCAATTCAAGTCGCGAGGGGGTACTTCACCACAATTGACCATCAGAGATGCCAGTTTTCCGGTTTTTTCCCAGAAATCCGGGTTTTTTACAACCCAAAAACTGTCCGGTTTTTCCGTTTTTTTGTGTTTGTTAGTACAATTTCCAAAAACCCTTTTTCTGGTCCTCTGGTTAGCCAAAAATAAATGAAGTGTGATTCAGCGACGAGCATTTAGTGCAATATAACGCTCCCCTCCGGCAACCGAAATTTTCACGTGTCGTTGGTGTCCGACTCGATCGCACACCGTACCATTCTACAATGAAATCTTAGGACGGGTACCGTAAGCGATCTTCCTACAGGCTCCGTGTCGGAGTTTATATCAGCTAGCGCGCGATAGTCGTTATGCATGGTTTTGCCGTATACTTTCGGTAGGAAAAATGGCAAATTTTACATTTGTTGAACGGACTGATGAATTACAAGCGATAGCATGAAAGATAACGAATAAATGGAACTGGTCATGGATGGAAGAGAAAGATGACAACGACGATTTTTTTATCAGAGTACATGAGGAAATTGAACCAAGCTGGACTGGTGCAGAACTGCACATGCATAACATGGATGGACCGTAACCATGATCACCGATCATGGTGTAGAAACGCGCGAATTATGGATCGTCGGGGAAGAAAGCGATCACCGTATCGAATGGTCACGCAAATAAAGATGTACATAAAAGAAACAGGGAGGGCATTGAAAGAGTTACCAGCTGTTTTTCAAGCCGCTGTTGTGAGGACTTAACAGAACAATCAGCTGTCAAGGCTAGGTAGGCATGTAACTTGTAAGTCAGCCCATCATGTCATGCATGTTGATCAGTCTTGACTCTTGATTATCATGACATCTGATTTGAAAGTGAACATGAAATTGTCAACAGATCATATTTTCAATGAAAAATTACCATTCTGTTTGAAATATCATTTATTTTTTCAAAGAAATTTGTACTTCAGATGATTGACTTTCTAGGTGATTTAAAAATGCTAAAATCCAGGAGCTCCGGGGGCGCTGCCCCCTGGCCCCCCCCCCATGGACCCCGCCAGAGGGCATAAGGCGGCCCCCTGGACCCCCGGCCAATTTTCAGGGTTTTTTTCAATCAGGTGCTGGCATCTCTGGACCATACAGGGACATGCCGACAAACATCGGTCTCATTCTGGTATATCAGTTACCCCTTTTTCATGCCAATATTAGAATAGCAATGGGTTGTTTCTTCGAAATTTTCTCCAATTTGTTGGAAAATTAGTCAAATTGTCACAATCAGACACCAACATTTTTTTAAACTGTTGGAAATTAAGTCCAATTTTCTAAATTTAAACCCAAAATTTTCCAAATTGCTTAAATGACAAAATTTTGAAAAAAAAAAATGGCAAATTGGTGTTAAATTTGGCTCAAAATTTGCATCTCTGATACAGCTATGGGCCTTTTTTTGGGCAAAAATTGGCATAGATATGGATTCTATATACTTCCAGACTCTCAGAGGCACGTCCCTACCCAAACCAAACTTGAGAGTTAAATGTGTACCTGTACCCCCTTCGAAGTTTTGCATAACAATTTTTCTCCTTAGGGTTAAGATTTTTTATAGTGTTAGGCCTTGAATAAAAATAATTGGTTTCTTGTAGAGTTTTAAAGGGGGTACATACAGGGATCCTAAATAAATCGGGATATGCGAATCGATCAAGGTAGTGGAGGCATACTGTGTGCCTTACAGATCACCAGTTGTTTGTGGCGCTGTTGTAAAGAGATGTTATTCCCTAAACTAGACTGTGCACTAGCTACTACATCATATACGACCACTACGTCATACTGCATAAGTTTGTGCCTTCCAGAATTCTCAAAATCATCGATGGGCATTTATAATAAACAGTTTCACCCGTCTGGTACCTATGGGACATTTTCAGAGACTTTATTGACTCGGAGTAGTTCCAAGCGAAAACTTCCCATCTTCCTCAAGATTTGTCAGTTGAAATTAACAGCTCTTTATTTTAATAGCATGCCCTGCCTACACATCGGGAGCTAGGCTCATTATAGATGCACAGACAGAAAACATGCATATTGATTTGAGTGAGTTCTGGGTATATTTTTCCAAAAATCAATTCATATTTCCTTCTTCCCACCTTGTGTTTTTTATCTGTTGTATTTTTGTCACCAATATCGTCTTGATTCTTTCCATATGTTTCCTGACACGCAATTGTAGAAATTTAGTCGTAGTAATGTGCCTGTCATTTGCAGAAACGCACTCTCCAAGTCACTTCCTCCAGTAGGCATTTATATGGGCACACAGGTCATTCATATTTTTGTGCAAATTACACTGAACAGGTCCCTTACAAAAAATAGCACATTTGATCAAAAATGTTCATGACACTAATAGTCTTGGTTGCTAACACACAGGAATCGGAGGAGACATCTGCAGTTGCGACCAAGTACTAAGGTTAAATCTATGAGTCATTGAACTTTGGATTCAAAGGAAAAGATATAAATATCATAGGGAAAATTGGGACTTTGTCAGTGAAGATAGTGTTGAAATTATACCTAAATGATAAGGCCAAGAAAACAAAAGGTTTGTCCCAGCTTCCCTCTCACATAGGTGTAAAATAACTTTTTTCACATTTCTTTTTGTTGTGTCGCCTGCTGAAGCAGGAAGACACATAGGGATAGCTTTTTCTGCTGTGGGTTGTGGCCGTAAACAAAGGTTAACAGTTGATCCATTTCTCACATAGGTATTCACCAGTTACTTTATACTTGGTCAGAAGAACCACTGGCCCAGGGTTCATATGTTGAAAGTTGATCTCTGATGACCCCTATGTGAACTTTGACCCCATTTTGTCAAAATCTTTAACACAACATTTCACACATGTGTTTACTGATTAACTTCATACCTGGTCAGAAGAACTACTGGCCCATGGCTCATATGAGGTGTCAACAGGTTGACCTCTGATGACCCCTATGTGAACTCACATCACCAAACTCCGACTCCTGTTGGCAAACCGCGATGGCAGGCGACTCAAGCATTTTGGAGAACAATGTTTTTTTCCAAGGTTTTTTAAACTTGTCAAGAAAAAAGGAAGCTGCCGAAAAAAAAGTTGTCTAAAAATGTAATTTAAAAAAAGAATTTCCATGTAGTGCCATAGCTTTTTTGACTTAAAGGGAAACAAGCAGAGTGCTTTGGGTTTTGAGCTACAGGAGGCTGAGATAAACTTGTTTCTTTTAATGTTTTCAGTTCTACTGCAGTGTATGTATACAAGGAACTGTGCAAATTCATATGCGATTGGGATATAAATAGTGTCTTGTATTCTAAATATAAATTCAACTTTGGCAAAGTGTGAGCCTGTGTTGAATCCCTATAGTACAGGCAAGGGGTTCAGAGGTACCCGTTGCTTTCTAGCTTTCTATATTTTGGATAATTGTTATTTTATTTATTAAGTGTAAGTAGTTTAGCACATTTTTTTTTCAAACGTGTATCTATTCATTTTTTTCTCATTTTAATGCAACTGGGAGTTATGATTTCTTGAAACTGTATGTTCATGATTGCAAATAGTAACGCATCAAACCTGTAAGTGTGCCAAACTTGTGATGTCGATATGGCATGACATAGCAGTTTGTAACAACCGGTGTCCTCAATTTTTTTATAGCTTAGGTAACATATGTTATTATTGAAGCTGAGAAACTTTGAGAATGGGTTTTGGATGAAATGTAGCATAAAACATTTGTTTGATCCTTCACCAGGAAATGAGTTTTGAATTGGCTTAGAAGCGCCATCAGAGGACATTTTCACTCAAAAATATGACAAGGCCCCCTTGAAATAGCCAGGCCATCCACCCCACACTGTGACTTACTAGGAAAAAATCAGTGTGAAATATTCTTTTTCTTTTACACCTCTGTGTTATATTTAAGAAGCCCATCATTTTACTTTCATTTAAAAAACCTTATGCCACTTGTTGAAAGATGCAACATCTATTTTAAGAAATGATTTATTTTTTAAATGTTGAGTAATCATGCAGATGATGACCGATAATAATCATGATCATTATGGGACCCGACTTAACACTTTACGTTCTGTTAGCAGTTTTTTTGTAGCACTGTTAGAAAAAGTACAATCCTGTAAGAAACTGTTATATATGCTTAAAATATAAGATAGCTTTGTACAATTATGGTAATCGTGACTTTTCACGCCTGTCAAACTAAACACTTTATGAAAATGCGTTTCCCCTTTATTTAAAGGTGCCCACGAGAGATTTTTGAGGCACCCAAATATTGTGTCATAATAGCAATTTCATATAGACTTGGCACTCAATAAGATTCTTACCGTTTATTTGACTACAGCAATGCTTTTAAAAGAGAGGAAACGTGATTCTGATTTGGCTTATAAATATTGCCATTATAAACATAGGCTGAATTTTTTATTTGCTCCTATACGAAATTAGAAATTTCAATTTTTTGTACCAAGAAACATTTCTCAGCTTAATCCTTGCAGATGGGGGTATTTTTAATGGAGAAGGCTTTACCAATCAGGGCAAAAATCAGTACTTTCGATTTTTTAGGGACACCTGTATGCGAAATCTCTCATTGCACCTTTAAGGAATTTCAAGTATTGCATCAACTTTGGATTGTTTATGCATTTGCAGAGAATGATCTTGCGATTCTAACAATTGAGTGACACCATCTTTTACGTTTCAATTTTGTCCTGTTTTCACATGGTGCAGTTATGACTTATTACTCTCTTATCTTGATCTCCAACCAGACTAATCTCTGTCATTTGATTCTATTAAACCTGAGGTTCTGGTATTGCTTTTGTGTCAAGTTTTGAGTTCTTCAAAAAAGTTACTCAAAACCGGGTGTTTTGTTGGCATACTTCCTTGCGAAGTAAAAAACTCGATGCGAAACATCGGACTACCACTTACCTTTAATTGCTGCAAGTCAAGGATCTTATATGGAATATTGATTAGGCCATATTAATTTAAGAGGTTGTATCAAGGTCTTTCAAAATTTTATTATGTAAGAACCTAATGCAGAATGGTTTTATTTCACTGGATTATTTGTTATTTTGCAAGTATAATACCTTGACTCAACATTGAAGGCAAGGCTCACATGTCAGAGGGGGCAGATTCTGGTGTGCTGTGTGAGGCAGATTTTCCCGGTTGGAGGTGGTTTTGAGGCAGATTTTCCTAGTTGGAGGTGAAAATGTTGGTGAGAGAAAAAAAGGGCTTGTTTTAGATTGATTTTTTTAAAGCGTTTTTCGGTCAAGCTCGCTGGGTGGAAAACATGCACCTCCCCCCCCCCCCAACCCCACCTGTTGCATTGCTGCTTGAAGGCAACATTGGTTGTTTCATTGAATAATGCTCTTCCTATATATAAGAGTCTAAATTTCCCCCCAAACACGAGCTCTGATGCCTTTTTTGACATTGCATCTATTTTGTTGCGTATTGTTTTCCACCGTTTACAGTTATTCCACTCTTTTCAAAGGAAAAAAAGGCCAGAAAAAATTTTTAGTTTTATGGTGAGAATAACAACACTTTATCATTCAATTTTACCAAAACACTTGTGCAAGCTTTTAGTCAACAAATTAATATGACCTAAATCAGGAGCTGCAAAAATGTAGGTTCTGTTCAATTGTGAACATTTCTTAAAGCAAAATGAATTGTGTTTAGTATTTGTTCTGTTGTGTTTAATTTGCGTAACCTTTTGGGCCCTGCAGGCTAATCATTCAGAGATCTGAATTTTTCCATTTTAAACAAATTTCAAATGAAATTAATTTTAATGCAGTGTTTGCAGAATCTACATCAAATGAGTCCAAACAAGCCTAGCCTTCAATTGGTTGTTTTTGAAATTGCTTCCCACATAGAAGTTGCAGTCTTGGATTTGGAAAGGCAAGTCAAAAAACACTCACTTAAGTGTTATAACCTGTACACAATACCAGGTTGAAAGAGTTAACAATTTTTTCTTTCCTTAATTTATTAGAATTAATAAGAGAATTTGTTCTTGTTGGCAACCAAGATGACTCATAATTGAGGTATATGAGCCATTTAAACAAATCAACTGTGGTAATTAGCTATCTATCTTTCAATATTGTGAAAAGAGAGAGATTTGTCAGAATTACCAAACTATATCCTGTGCCAAAACTCTCTTTTATTGTCTCAGTCCTACGAAAGCTAGTTCAATAGCCTCTATTCAAATGCAGTATACATCCAAAGGTTGATGATTTTCATCGTCTTTACCACAAATCCAGAAAGTCAAGGTTGTAATCGGGGCATTTTGTTTGGCGGTATTTGTTCACCGTAAATGTAGATTAAAGTTCGCCATGAATGTGAAGGCATTAAGAGATAAAACTAGAGTAGGAATGTTGAGGTTACTACACCAGGCTTGGCCTAGACTTTGCCCTTGTGTAGTCATGATGACAAATAGATATGAGTGCAGCAAGAAAGAATTTTCATCAGAGAAAACTTTGACATTTCCCCCTAAGGGACGCACCATTTGACTTCAAGGGGGGGTTTGGAAGTTTTCTAAAAAAAAAAAAAAAAACTTCACCCACCATATGAGCAAAAAAAAAAACTTTACCCCGCACCTTATTACGAAAACACGTCCTCAAGTAGGCAAAAAAAAATCCAGCCTATGACTTGAAGAAAAAAAAACTTGCCTCCAAAAGCCAACAAAAAAAAAAACTTGCCCTCACCCAACTTCCAACCCCCCCCCCCCCCTTGAAGTCTAATGGTGCATCCCTAATATGTGCAGAAGCACTTCAGCTGAATTGCAGTTGAAATCCAATGAAACCCCTGGATTTATTATAGCCCATGAATTAAAGATTGAAATCGGAGATCAATTATGAAGTTGGCCAAAAATTGAACATGAAAAATGTGGATGTCAAAAATATTTTACATTCACACTAGGGCTTTGGAAAATGTATCACACTTGGGATGAACCTTTTCTAGTATGTGATATGTTTGTCTTTACTTATATATCAATATCATTTAAAATGCATATTAGATGACTCATGCATTAAGTAAGAGACTTGTGCATAAATGGGATGTAAATTATGATTTCCAAATAGTTACCAATTTAATTGTTGGTGAATTTAATGGGAATATTTGATGACAAAGACCACAGGAATGGTAATGTTACTGCAGGAGCCACCCTTAAAATGCCTGTTATTGTTATTCACCTGTGCTCTTTGCCAGTATATGCTTTATGAAAACCTTTACTCCTCCAGATGATACCAATTACAGTATTTTTGGTTTAATGTTTCAAATTGCAGCGATATGTTGTGCAAATCACATAAATTTGATTTGTGTCAAAGGATCACTTTGAAATATTGAAGTTTTCAGTTGTGTATGAAAGAGCAGCACCTAAAATACTCAATTCGAAGTTAACACTTGGATTTGATTTTGTGGCTCTGATGTAGTAAACATTCAAGGGTATATGGCAATAAGGTCCCATCTGCAATAGCTGCCATTTTCCAGTTGTGTTCTTATTATGTGTTAGACCTGCCAAATCTAATACCTGGCAGCTATTGCAGATGAGGCCTTTTTGCCCTAAACCCTCGATTTTATTTTTGGCTCTATCCTTGTGAACAAAAAAAAAAGTGATAACCCAAATAGCTTATAGTATCTAATGGTACTGCACAAAAATGCTCATTGTATCAATTGGAGCTATTCATTTGGGTTGCAATCTTCAATTCAAACACAAAAAAATCATTGCATATTGAAATCTTGTGGTGCATCTATAAATGTTGTGAGAAGGTAACAGGGCACTTGGAGATAATGCCGATTGAATATAACACAAATAAAGAGCATTGCATACAAGAATAAATAAGGCTTGTAATAATCAGCAGATGTTTTTGGATACACTCTTATCGCAGTCTTTTGTCTGAACTGGTGAATGCATGGAGTAGTTCGAATTGTACAATCTCTTACACAGACGTGACACCTTTGCTATCATCCTCAAACCTGCAATAACTACCAGTGCCTGGTCATAGGACTTACACCAGCTGGCATTGGACGAGAAATTATCGAGATACAGTGCTGTCATGTGAGGATGAAATATGATTGCCTATATTATTAGCATATTTGTCCTTCTCAGTTTAGCAGCCTTGTCTCTGGTATAATATCTGACCATATTTTCCCCATAGCCGTAATTCCACTCAATGCTTCATCATACACCAAATCTTGGGTTGAGACCTGGCCATTTTCTCTACCCTATATGTTTGTTTATTTCCCCCTTGATATTATAAGTACTGTGTTTCATATTATTTTCATGTGATTTTAATTTTCACACCTTCAGCAAGTACAAACAGAACATGAATTTAAAAGCCATCAAATATTTTGACCCGGGGAGGGGGGGGGGAAGCATGTTCATTTTTTGTTGAAACCATGAATTAAAAATATTTCACTACTGTAAAGTGAATTTTGGTAAGGTTTTATTTGTGCTTTTGCTTTTTTAAAGCCTAAGAAAATATATTTTGTAGCTGTAAACTACAAATCTATTCAAAATATTAAAACTGCTAAAAGTGTGGAGTATGGGCTCCTGACAAAGGTTGCATTTGAAGTGTGTGGAGTGATGCAATCTCATTAGCAGTATTTTACATAATGCTGGTCTGCATTTTACCGATAGTACATATTTCTTTTCCATTAAAGGATCTTTTAATGGAAATGCAAGGTTTGCCTTTGAATTAACAATGAGTAACTGAGCAGAAAATAAATTAAAATGTCACTGTTATTTTCTGCAACACTACTAGTCAATATCCTGAATTGAGCAATTGATTAAATCACATGCACACAAACTTATCTTTTCTCTGATAATGACAAATACTGGGTAACAGAGGGGGTAGTGTAGCATAAGTGTTGAAAGTAACAGCCTCCAAATCCAAATGGCCAATTTTGTACATACAGGTGATATGCAAGGTCAATGCCAATAAATTCATCCATTTTAGTATTCACATCAACTATGACTTCAGTGGATATGTTTTATTAATTATTTTTTACCGTTCCACCGTGTACCCTTTTGCTGTTGTATGAGCTTAATTTTTGTAAGTGTAAGAGTGGACGGATATGCAGGTATGCAATGGAGGTGTAAATTTTAGTTTTTCAAATGGGTGATAAATATTGAAAGCATTTGACAATCAATTTGATAGCAGTAGCAGGAAGTGTCTATATTGGCATTTGACAACCAATTGGTTGCATATTTTTTGCCATGTGGGAGGTCGTTGTTGTCCAGAAATAGTTTATGCTAATTTTGCCAAAAATTTAAAGTCCAACAAATTTTAGGAAAGCCTGCTCATCAATGGGGATATTGAGTGTAGAACATAAACTAGTGTGCTCTAAAAATGTTGATTTAAAATTATAATATTTAAAAAGTTTGGGAATCATAAGAAGAAATGACACTTTTGATGAGTGAAATTAAATATAATTCAATTTAAAAAATAAGAATGAAACTGTTAATTGAATGCTTAATCTGGAAACGATGACATGCTATCATCTTCTGTGTTTGTCACTGTACTTTTAATTAAACAAAATTAGTGATGCATTGTACTAGTAACATTCCCTTGTGGTTAAGCTAGTCCTCATTTTGCCTTCCTTTTAATACAAAGCAGATGGCAACAAATTCAGTGGAAATTCTTCTCAAAATTGAATCATAAATTTGGGGAAATGGTGGTAGTGATTGGAATTCAGAAGAGCACTAACATGCTTAGGACTTGAGTAAAGTTAGTGATAAATATGGAAAACAGATTGAAGTACTGAACTGGTACTAAATAGTGGGTGCATTATTGAGTGCATGCTCTCACACTGGAGATGATGATGATGACGATCATCATCATCAGTCCTTCCTCTCGCTCAATTCCATCAATATTTTACCCTTGTCCCAAAATAAACCAAGGTCTTTGAAAGCCTTTCTTGATTTTCTCGGTTTTATTGAACGTGCCTTGTAATACACGCAGTAACTTCCCAGACCATTATCATCCCCATTATGTTACTGTGCAAGTGAAACTGGAAAAGGGTCCCTTGAATTGAAATCTGAACTACTAGTAGGAAATAGCACAAGCTGCAGCAAACATTTAAACATAGTCTCAGCCTCAATGTAACCTTTTACTAACTGTCATAAGCATAGACTTGTCAAGGGCAAATATGGCATTTGGAGGAGGTAATGACACATTGTAACTGTTCGTTGTCACAGGTATTTACAGTGCCTGAAAAGAATGAATATGAGAGTTAAATAGTCAGCTCTTTCATGTGCCTCTTTTACTGTTAGAATCGAGACAGACAGTAGTTGTGGCAGCCATGCTTGTCAGCATTTAAGCAGAGGCTCCGGAGGGTATTGAAATGCAATGTGACATAGAGGGCACTCTCAAATCGGCATCTGAATTCTCAAAATATCCGCGTTTTGTAGGGGGTTGAGGGCTTTGTGTGATGGGTGAACAAATGGGTTTTAAAAATCCACAGGGAATCTTATTGCTGAAACATTCAAATGAAAGCCTAGTTTCAGGGGAAGTGTACATGAATGCATACAGTCTGTCTTCTCTTAATCTTGCTCTCTTGCTTAAGTGAAATTCTCGCAAGTCCCCTGTCATTCTTTTTCTCATTGTTGGACAACGACCAAGGTTTTTGACATTTACCTGCAAGGAAAAAAGAGATGAGAGTTCCTCGTCATCCCATTGGCAAAATTCTCAAGTGTCCAATGTGATAAGCGTCTGGGCTGCACTTTCATTACGTGTACGGAGTAAATTGGAAATTTCAGCATTGGCCAATCACCAAACGGTTATCTTTTGAGAGTGGACATGTTGGCTGCTTGTATGTAACTAAAGAAAACATCCAAATTAAATGTCTTTTCACGGTAGTCGTTATGTACTCTGAAATGAGATACATGTTGGGACGTGATGTTTAATCAAATGCAATTGACACAGCGAATGTTTTACGAGAGTGCGAGTTGGCCATGGGATTGGTGCATTGGAGTAGTTTGAATTACATTTTTCGTTGAATTAACAATTAAATTATTTTCACCTGTTGTTTCTTGATGTGCTTGTAAAAGCTGTTTGTCATGTCTACACAATATTATTTAAAAGTGGTTCTTTCAAGTATATTGTGAAAGGTATCTTTTACTACTTAGGGTCCCCTCTCCACTTGCCTGAACCCAGACACGGTACCAAACCGGGGGTACTGAAGCTATCAAGCCATAGGAGCAAAATTCCCAAGTCGCCCCGGTGACCTGCTCCAACAAGTACTAAACGGAACCAAATCCAAACGAAACGCATGAAAATTAGCCTAATTTACATTAACTTAATCAAAATGTAGGCCAATGTTGATAGCAATCCTTCCAAAATTGGGGACAAAAATAAGTGGAAAGTGCTAAATAGTGTTATCCCACTTATGACCTGATATTTTGATTCCTCTTAATCCCCCTCCCCCGAGGTCAGTATGCTACTGTACAAATCCCTGGGTAAATCATTGGCTTGAATGATAGTACTAGATATTTTTATTATATTTTATTGTTACCCTATGATATTTGTTACTCTGCAACAAGCACTTTTCAGTAGGTAATAAATTTGTGTCATATCATTCTTTTGAAAGTATTATGAAAGTACAACCTAGAGGATTAGTCTCCTGTGTAAAGAAAATATCAAGTAAGATAAATTTTAGGTTTTTAGTTATTTTTGAAGGGGAAAAAAATTAAAAGATAATATGCCTGTTAAATTGCGTTAACACTTCTGCAGACTGTGTCAGATGACTTTGCAATAGTAGCAGACTCAAATGAAGGTAGGCTGAGCCCTGATGAAACAAATTCCAAGAAAAAAGTATTGAATTCATTTATATATGGTCTGTCTTTTTTATGCCAGGGAGTAATGATATGTCTCATTGAAGTTTAATGAATTCAGTGGTGTTTTGAAGCATTTTCTGAACTCGCTCTAGTTTCATCCATTATGCAAGCATCAACTCTTGTCATAAAATTGATTTCTTCCTGCTTTGCTTTCCAACTAGGTGAGGTCGTCTCTCATCAACGAGGAGGATAGGAAGACAGTTTCTAAAAGCATCCGTGACCGTGTTCGCATCGTCAAGACCAACAGGGAGAAGAGAGAACGAGAAAAACAGGAAAGGGAGAAAGTTGAAAAGGACAGGAAAGAAAAGGAAAATGGTACGAGTTTCTATTCAAATCAATAGCAGAATCAATCATTTTAGCTAAACGGTATTAACCCGTTTTGGATAAGATCGAATATGACCCCTTCTTTTCTCACTTACATTCTAAACATTTTGTCAGAGAAGATGTTCATGTACTAAGTTGTGGCCAAATACAGTAGCTGCTATAGTATGTTTACCTGAGGATTGTACTCTGACCATGGTCTCTTATAGTGTGAGTGCAAAATATTTTATCAAAGGTCACTTTCCATCATATAGTGAATTGACATTAGTATGTTTGTTATGTTCAGCAGTGGCCAAGTTTATTTTATATACGAAGCCTGTATTCAATTTTGCTACCATTTTATTACCTATTTCGATTTTCGCTGCAAATGCAAAAAATGTTAAATTTATTTGTTCATCATAATTAAATTTCTCCTGAAAATGATTACGTCATCAGACATTGACTTCCGTACAAGAATTGCAAGCATCAAACTTCCATTATGAAATTCTGACGACATTATGCTGCTGTATTATGTATTCGATATCATAACATGGGAGTCTTGTTGGTAATAACAGTAATTCACACCTCAATAGTGCGATACCTATTAAAAAACCTAATCTCTGCAAATATTTGATAACGGGCTGGGAATGAATTTTCATGAGGGTTCGGCATTTTAGCAGATGAGTGATGCAAATGCCAGGGGAAATTATATAAAACGTTCCCCCGGCATCCAAACTTCCAAGTGCAATGATTAATTGAATAGAATATAGCGCTTGGTATGCAACGTGTCATGTCATAATATTTCTATGGCTTTTGTTTGCTTTGGAATAGCGAATTGACCAATGAGACCGGTAACAATCTCAGAACAAAGCATTACTTCTGAGTATTAAATGAATTGGAAAATACTGCTGAAAAAAATATTAATATTCAGATCTAGGTGAAGGGGGAATTTTGGCCAACTCGACTACCACCTGATTAAATTGTAGTATTCATATGATATGCAGGTTCAGAGCACTTTTTTGTAGGAATGTAAGCCTTGAAACATAGTTGGCATTACGTAGAGATAGCATTTGTATGTAGACAGAGGATAGATTAAATGGACTGTGATTAATGATCCAAACCCAAATGTTTGGATGATCTTTAGCCAGGAATGAACAAAAATTATTAACCAAAATTTAACTATAAGCAAGTCACTGTTAATGTGTGTAAATGAGAAGAAATATCAGGGGTAGTTACAGAGAGCATGCTATTATGTGTGATAGTTATGAGTGCTTTTGAATCAGTAACCCATATTTTGTTGATGCAGTTCTTTAGTAATCCATATTTTATTTGACCTAGTTCTGAACCATTTGGTTAAGGGAAAAGTATGCTCTGTTAAATCTCTACTCCCTATCAGTCATCTTTTTATCAGTTTGATCATTCAAAATGCTTCCAAATGGCAAATTGTATAATATCCCACAGCAAACAGAAAATGGCCACATGGCATAGATAAATGATACTTAGTGGGAGTGGGGAAGGTATTAATCAAATTTTGTGCAATAATGTGCAATTAGTAACACATGTAATCAATGTAAGCCAATATTTTCACACAGGCAATGCATGATATACAGTTTCATGCAATGGAGGCACAGAAAAGGTGATGGTGTGCACGAAATACAAAACATGCTCTTGCATAGTAATTGTGTCTTACATGTGTCTGGATGGTTTCCAGCCAGATGTATATGTATTTGTTGTGAACCGGGATATGTTCGATGTCCTTGTATTGGATAATACCAGTTGGCAACATCTGCACTTTTGTTACATAGTACATACTCTTTCTCGACCAATATTCAAAACAGAAGTACACTGTATCACGGGAAAAGTACTTTTGTTTCATAGACAGCAAGGCAAACAATATCCTGGCAATTTGGAAGATTGCTGCTTCAAATCAACACTGTGCCCTCAGTATATTGTTTTACAATATCTCCTACCACTAATGTGCGATGTCTAGACAATGGTATAATGGAAGAATATGATTGTATTTTCGAGAAAGGGGGGAAAACGAGAACGCGTGTGGCCGATAATCACATTGCTATTTCGTCCCAACACTATTTTTGTTTCAACGGTATGTTTCCTTTCATCTTGAGCTAATCAACCAGGCAGTTTAAGTGCAACCTCCAGACACACATGCTCCTGAGTAATTTGTTTTTCATTAGTGCTAGCCGGACATGTTTTACTTGTGCCAGGAGCTTCAAAATTGAAGTTGGCAATCGTCATGAAATATGCAGCATGTCTAGGTGTCACTCAAATGTGTAGGAGGCAAGCTAGCAAATCACTTTATTGGCTTGTGCTCTTAGCTAAAAATTGATAATTACTAGGTTTGGGTTGCCTTTTTTTTTTCCAAAATTTAGTCAGTTATGTTAGATCAATATCTCAGTTGCATATTAATATAATAAAGTTGGTAAAGAATTAATTTTCATCAAATTCTTAGAAGGAACAAGATCACTGCTTATTCTGTCCAAAGTCCCTCATATTCCCTAAATACTCTTTAGATTTAAGTGTATCGCACCCTGAAAGACTATAATTAGTTCACTGGATGGACAAGGATGAACGGTTAATGTAATATTTCCTCAAGAGTGGCCGGTGTTTATGTCCGCCAGCCGCTCTGGGGAAAGATTAAATTAATTGTTCATTATAACCCTGTTGGCATTTGATATGGCAAGACAAGTCCAAAATTGGGTTGATTTGATATTTAAAGGGGCATTTTGTGATCCACTGCTTTGTGTCCTGATAGGATAAAATGAATTTTTGTATCATCTGAACCCATTAGCCTAGGCAATAAATAAGTGACTAAGCTGACGTGCAGATTTGATTGTCCCTAAGATGTACACAATTTTATGTTTTCTCCCCATAAATGGACAAATTACAGCACAGTGTCTTATGAGAGCCTGTGGTACAAACAACTGAAATTTTCTCAAGGATATCTAGTGAACCAGAAAGCAACCGGTGCTACAATTATAAAAATGCACCTTTCAAATTTCAACACAATATTTGCCATTTTCACCTTATCATCATACAAATTTAGAAAGTGCTTAATTATGAGACAAGAGCATTGAAGTTATTGAATTATTCATTAAAATACAGGATTTTGAACTCTAAAATAAACTTGTAGAATGTATGACATGTTTCCAGAAAGCTCTTCTCCCCACTTCTAATATTCTTGGAAGTTGTAGGAGTTAATGTTCTCCACTTAAGTCTAAATTCAATGGTATCCACCCCACCTTGTGGTTTCGTAAGATCACACATCCTGTGACTTGAAGTCAATTTGACACCGACCTCTTGCAGAGGTCATATTCCAAGTTCTATTCTATGGCTGAATTTTAGCCATAGGGTCTCTTTCTCACTCTCACTCATGCATGTTAAGCACGAGTGAGAGAAAGTTGATGAGAAATAGAAATGTTGTGGTTTAATCATCAGCAAACTGTGTAGGATATCATATGGTGGTCAGTCATTTCTAGACTAGCTGAACATGCAGCCTTAAGGAAATGTCTATAGACAACCACTCTTCCCTTCTCAGGATATCCCTGATAATAACCGCTGATGGTATTTTTATCACACTTTATTTGGACTACATGGGGACTATAAAGAAATGCACAAGTGGGCTTTTGTATGTTGTGATAAATTCATTCCTGTAATGTCTTGCCAACGGTACCAACATAAATTTGTGCATCTTATGATTGTACGATGGAAGTTATTTGGGTACATCAGAGTAACTAAACCATGGTCTTGCCATTCTCTAGGTGAGGGCGCACCCAGCCAGACTGCAGATAGCGGCATGGGGTCATCCGCGGCGCCTTCCGACATGTCTGGCACGTCGTATGGGGCCCCATCTCAGCCACATTCGCAAACCCATCCCAACATTCAGCCGCATTCCCAGCCTCAGATCTTGAACCAGTTCGCACCAACAATTCCACCATCGGTAAGTACACTTACTCTGATCGGTTTTGCCATTTAGTTAGTACAGGGTAAGTCAAAAATAGAAATGTAAGCGAAGTCCTTGATGTGGTTGTATTTTATATTTTATGTAATTAGAGACCCCATGCTCTACAAAATGTGAATTTGACAAGAGTCAGACAATCTACAGTGTAGTTAATTTATCGAAAGCATCTAGAATAATTTCTGTGTGTATATATGTTAAAAGATAATAATTGCTCAGAGTTGGGTTTGATGCACGTTTTCTCTGTGTAAAGTTTACACAAAGATATTAACATTTACAAATTGTTTAAAAATGCAAAGTGGCTGATTTGCATGCAATACCGAGTTTAATTGTAGCAGAGAGTACAAACTTCCCAGTGTTTAATGTGCAATGTTTTGGAAGTAATATTTTTAAAGAGAAGGTTGCAGTTCTTGTACTTGACCTGTGTATATATTACATGATTTAGATAGAGAAAGCAAGATACTTAACAGGTAAGATGTGACAGCATAGTTAAGAAATACAATCAATTCTAGCTTAGAATTGGATATTTTATTTTTTACATTTTATCATCCATCAGAAACGAAAGTTTTTACACTAAATAGAATAGTTGGCCCAATTTGTATTAGTGTCTTGTTGAAGTAGTGAAAGAAGTGGATTTCTGTGTAGATATTGATCACTTGCTCTATAAAAGTCGCCTCTTCAAATGTATTTGCTACACAGAATGAGAGGAAACTGAATCATTGTATACTATTCACTTTCGATATTCAACTTCTTCTGACACTGATAGAACAACAAAAGGTCACACACACACTTGTGTCATATTATCTGTCTCATATGTTGGCACGATTTGATGTCACACAAACAAGCGGGTATTTACAAAATGTACGATTTGTGAAATGCCATGTATAGTGTAGAACATCCACTTTGCATGATCACGCAAAGAGTGTGTTATATTATGCACACATGTCACATGCAATTTTTGCCTTGTATGGAGCAGAGGGGAAACTGTTACCTTCCAAATCGGGTTAACGGCACAGTATGGCATTATGTTATTACACCTAGTGGAATAATTGGATGGACAAGTGGAAAGGTAGGAAAAGTGCAGACTTAAGTAATTGTACTTTCCATTGCTGAGATGGAAATGCTTTATCAGCAGCAATTAATGTTCATGATATAGACATGAAACATTTGTGTCAGACAATGATGCTGCAGTGTCTCAGACAGTGATGCAATGTCATTCTGCCTGTATCATTGCATGCACGGTGCAAGATAAGTTACAACTAAGTTTGCTGAATGTTTCCTTTTGTAAAGCCAAATAATACATTTACTCCAAGGTGACTTACAGCCCTGATGGTTATATTTACTCAAAGGTCGCTCTTCATCTCATTGTGAACATGCTATTCAACTGTAGATTTCACATCTTGGGTGGGAATTTGGTATTGAAAGGGGCCACCGTCTTGCAACTTGCAAGTGTATCAGTTTGTTATAATATTCTCCATATGTACTGAGCAATCATTTTGCACCCATAGAGTTCTTTCTCATGCATAATTATTTCTTGCTGTCAAATGATGAGTTGGTAGGAGAAAGAAAAATATGTACAGAAAAAACTGTAGCAGGTAGATATCACTTGGTTATCATCTTTTTTGTTACAAATTGTTTTATTTTTTATATTATCATCTAGGTGCCTGTGCAATGGTTGTATCATTAGCTCCACATTGATTAATGTGAGAGAATTTTTTGCACTTTCAGTTTCAAGTATTGTGACATTGGAGAACAGATTAAATTAGAGAGCAAGCATATGTTTATTGGAAAATATATTTTTAGTGCAGGTAATCAAAGATCTGAGAACTGTTCTTTAATATAGTCATTTTTGCATGTTTTTTTTGCTTTTCAAACCAACATTAATTCAGAGGGATAATTAAAATTCAAGTGTCAGGGAACTGTATGATAATTTATATCCTGGTAATATTGCACTTTGAATAAGATAAGTGTTTTACAGTTGAGCTTCTAGAAGGGAAGAATCGCAATTACAGATGATGACGTAATTAAAGAAGACATGTTTTAACATGGATGTGGCTAATCCACATTCATGCACATGAACTTCGCTTAGTATATTGAGAAACCGGAAGCTAAAACTTCTATTAAATGGCGCGCCGACATTGCACTACATATGCATACACGCTAATTTTGCTTTTGATCTCTGGAAGCTATATATGTCTGAAGTATCCAAAACTTAAAAGCTGACTTCCTGTAGTACAGAGAAGTGCTCAGGAAGCCAAACAAAAATCAAACGTTTCCACAACACCGACGGATGGTTGTTTTGATAGCCAGCGACAGGCCCTGTGATGTCATCAGCTAAAAATAGACCTTTCAAAGGGAAGGCCAGGCCATATTTACATGCAAAGGATATGTATAGCAAACCGAAAGCAGTTTGCATTGCGTGGATACTGTGCAAATATTCTCCCTGGTTATGTATTCTCAAACTACACTTCTTTGGTACATAACATAAATAATTCTGTGGGCTTTGTGATTATAGGGATTTTCTCCATGTTGACTTTTCTACTGAAATATTATTGATATGCCATGTGACTGCCCTGGCATGCATAGAAGAAGTTCAATTCCCCTCTTGAAAGGATAATGAACCATTCCTTAAACATACTTCAGTCTGTTAAGGTAGCAACCTATTGCACATAGTTGTAAATCATGCAAAGAGCATGATCACACCAACTGAAAGAAGATGCCACACTATATTTTTGTCTTGTATGTTTCATAAACTGTCTTTCCTGATTAAATAAAAAAATATTGGTCAAAATAAATACCCCAATTAGTAGTAAGAAGTGGTAAATAGCATTTGTGGAGGCATTCCTGCAGGACCTTAACGACTTCTCTATTTTCAGCAGCAGGTGTGCTGTGGAATGTCTTCATTGGCCTGGTTCAAACTTGTTTGTCTCCTCTCCTTGTATTCTGATAAATTGTGTAAAGCTACACAGACATTCCACAGCACATCATCAATACAGGTTACAATGGGTGACTCATCAGTAAACAGATGCCACCGCAAATGTGATCAAGCTTAAATTGGTCATTTGTTGCTATTGATTTTGAGATAGAGCCAATTTTAGTGTTGACGCTCTTTACATTTCATTGTTCTGAGCAGCGCTAAAATTACCATATATCAGGACTGTAAGTCCAATTGAGCTTGGGGTTTTCAGCTAAATGATGCCCAGGTAATGCCTCGTAAACTGAGATTGTTGAGCAAATTAAAAATTCAGTTTTCAAATGTTTTAAGTCCCATCTGTAATGAAAATACAACAAGAACATATTCCAAATGTCATGTAAAAATGAACATAAGGGTATTCTTAAGGGGTGTAGTATAATCAAACAATATGTTAAATAAATGTAGAGCTGGAAGTATAAGGAAAAGAAAGAAACATTAGGCGGTGGCGGCGAAGAAATTCCAAATTTAGACGTTGTCGTTGGTTTAATGTATAAAAACAAAACATTGATAACAAATTCTGAATTTTGTATACGTTATCAAGCAATATCTTCTTACTCCAAAACCATGTGAATTTTTGAATTTCTGTGTATGAATAATGGACGAAGGCGAGGTCGTAAATGGGCCATGGGAACACCCATGACTGGCCAACATCAAAGCGCCAAAAACAGTTTGTGGTTTTTATTGCTGTAATCTGTTTTGATTCATTTGAGGAGGTTGCTGTATTGAATTAGGCTTGGGCTGCCATGTCTGGGAAAAATAATTTTTGAAGTTAAAATCATCAGACACTACAGAACTTTAAAAGGTAAGTGTTTTGTTTTCAAGATATAAGACACATACATTTTACATAATTACGTATGGATATGCTGGAGAAGAGCCTGGGAGTAAGGCAAGTAATCTTGACTATTGTTGATATTGAAAAGATGTAGTTTACCTATTTTGTGCTTATCATGATTCAAACTAAAACAATAGATATTTAATTGTATCATCATTTACACTGCAAGCCAATTTGTCCAAATGGTGAAACTATTTCAAAGTTAATCCTGTGGAGAGTAAATGTTTGGAGTTTGATGTAAAGAATTAAATGGTAATTAAAAGTTGAATCAATTTCAGGCCACTTGTAAGACAGTTAATATCTGCAATATCTCATTTACTTCAAAGGTCACCTCTTAGTTTGGTTGTTTAATCATATATGGCTCTGGGTCATATACTAATTAAGTCGTAGGCATAAGTGTATCTAAATTTTCTTCAAATCACACCAAATGGGTTATATTGAAGTGATAGGGATTAACTAAGAGACATGAGTTTGATTACATGTGAGGTTATCATTAGTGTGTGCATTGGGTTGGTTGATTTCACCTTATTAGGCAAGGCATGAATATGCCAGCTGTCTTAACAGTAGAATTTGAAACAAAGCGAGGTAAGTATCAGTCTGGCTGTCTCACATACGTATTTACTGCAAAGTAGGAAGAATTGACATTTATTTTGTTTTTCAGATATGTATCAACAGAGAGATAGACAGGCGACCAAGCTGTCCCCACAGTTTGGGAGTCCCAAACTATCAAGTTGATAGGCGCCCAAGTTGTCCCCATACCTCGGTAGTATCTACCAGTTCTGTCAATAGGCAATCTAGTGGCCCCCGTACTTTGGTAGTCCCAATCAGTGCGGAAGGTAGACGGCCTAGTTGTCCTCCCAATTTGATAGTTCCAAACAATGCGGAAGAAAGGAGACCTAGTTGCCCCCATTCTTTGGTAAATGAAAACAGTTTGTTCTAAGCTCTATTGCAGTGATAGTTTTTCATCTTTTTTTTCTCTCTCGCTCTCTCAACAAAGGTTCATGCTATTTTTTGCACACAGCAATCTCGCACTCTTCCCCCTTGTATTTGAATTGACGTATGTGATGAATTGATGCACACCTTCCTAATTTCCTTGATTGGGCCAGCAGGGTAACGAGGGAAAGCCCACGGTTGTCGGCTGCCTTGGTGTGCGGTATTTGATGACAGCCACCAATCTTAGGGTTATTAAATGCACTTGGCATTATGGATGTTGAGCATCAAATATTCCGTCAATGACGATCGCTGGCAATGTAAAAAAAAAACACCATTGTATGGCAGACTTGAAGGCATTCCTCTGGCTGGTTTCCATCTACAGTCGAGTGAATTTCATCTTAATAGCATTCAGTTGAGAGGAGTGTAGTTTCATTTGGTATTTTTCTCTGGTTGTGTATTAGAATATCACCCAAGGCAAACTTGTTTCATTCTCTCTCTCTCTCTCTGCCGTGTTGATTTGAAATGAAACTTTCTAGTCTAATAAGCCAAAACAGGGAAAGAATAGACAGTCAGCAGCAGCTCAGAACAATAAGTTTGCACTATTAACAGCACAATACAGTTTCATATACTCCTCTCAAGACAGGCAAATATCATATATATACACAGCCAGATTCTTGGAGTACTCTTAGCCACAGAGTATCAACCCACATAGGTACCATATCATAGGCCACCTTGATAGACTGACACTACTGAAATTAGTCCACCTTACTGGTAGTACCTTTGGACATGACCATGCGAATGGGCCTTAGCCTCTGTTATGATTTTAGTAATTCTATCTTTTAATATTTTGGCAATTATATATTTAATAAATACGTAATTAAGCTTAAAAATGATCAGCAAAGAATAAACAATGGACTATTTGATTCCCCTCTATGAGCCAAAGTTTTTGTCTACTAGGCAGCTGATAGAGGAGTACCTGTGAAGGTACTTCAAAGTTCTGGGGTACCCTGTTACTGATGCCAAGGGTTTGTACCTGTCAGTACTTGGGAAGGCAGTTTTAGAGTATACATGCTACTAAGAAAACACAGCTACTCTATGCCCAGTAAGTCATTAGCTGTAGGTCCTGCATCGATAATGACTCAAGGAGGTACCCTTTTAGTAGATCTAAGAGTACACATGGAGTAGCCAAAGAAAAAAACCTGGCTGTGTAGTGAAAAAGAACTTCATTTTCATGCACACTAAATTAACTTGCAACCATTAATAACCTCATTCAGTCAGTTATTTTTCAGTTTATTTAATTTGATCATTTCACAGATTTTACTCTTTTTCTCAACTGGTTTCAAAATAAAATGCACACATTTCATGCGAGTATAAAGCAAATTATTTTTGTATCATTCATGTTACTCATAATTTTCCATTTGCACTGGTTTGCACTTCCATCCATTGCAGCAATATACTGCTCAATACACTCCAGGCTCATCGATGCCAACCCAACCTGCAGCAGTGGCTGTGCAGCCAGGGCAGCAGCCCCAGCAGACGCAGCAGTCAGGTCATTACCAGGTGAATCAAACACAGGTATGTACATCATAAAAACACAATCATTATGAAATAAGTAGAGAAAAACTAAAAGTAAATAATTGAATCCTACATAAATGAACCGGTGTGAGGTACTACTCATGAATCGGGTAAGTGCGTTGTCTACTTCTGAAAAGATGCAAAGAGGAAATCATAAAGAATGTGAGGACTTTGACATTAAAAGATGAAAATCTTTTGAGGTTAGTGGTAAGTAAATTGTCAGTATGAAAATCGCTGATAACAGGTTGGCGTGAGTCATGCTATAACAAAAAGCATGTGTGACATTTGGGATTCAACATGACTGTTTTCATTTGAATCAAATTCTGCTGTGAAACAAGATTTTGAAACCACCAGTGTATATTGCCGTTGACCAATCATGTGCTGAATAAACCTAAGGATGTGCTAGATTTAAGATTATTCCTTGTTTAATCGAACAATGGTAATTCATATACTTAAAACAACTCAGATGTGGGGATTGGTTACAATGAATTGAATGCCAAGTCAGGCCAGCCTGAAATAGAACACTTAATGAATGTAAACAACAGGTACAATATATTCCGAGCAAATCAAGAAAGTTAGCTAGTGTTAAAATGTATTTGCTGTAGGTGTGAACATGTCTAAACGTGAAAAGTTTAAGCTGGTAATGTTTTGCTTGGTTTATTCTAGTCCGACTCACCAGTACCCAATAGTCAACCACAGGTTAGTGAGAAAGCTTGCAATGTTTGATGGCTTTTGTGAACTTGGATTTCTAGTGACTGTGTGCACACAAAAAACACTAAAAACCACATCACGCACGACACAGGGGACTGTGATGTTTAGTCATCTGCATGCAGTGGTTTGATAGTCAAACTTGTTGTTTTGTAGCTATGGCAAAGGTAGTTGCTATCTAGAATGTGTGGGACATGATCATCATATTTTTTTTGCCTTGTAGTGTGCCAGATTAAAGCATGAGAAAAGAGAACTTTTCAAATGAATAGCTTTGCTCGTAAGACGTTCTCTTAAGTCATTTTTTTTCCATAATCGGAGTGACCGGTTTGCATGACACATGTATGTGTTGGTGTGACACACATAACTAGCAGAATTGCAGTGAATTTATTAACAAATACACTTGAGAGTTGAAATGCAAGTTTGGATAATACTGACAATGTTAAATACTCTGTAAAACACTCAGCATGTATTCAGCGATAGAAGCGGTTCGCCTCATCTTTATCGACGGAAGACAGCGGATGTCAAATCAGCATGAATGTTGCCTGTCAAAAGAATAGTGTTTTAAGTGTGTAGTGATCTCCCCATTATTAGATGTAATAAATGACTGTTTACAGACACAAAATAGAATAACAGCAGCGATATCGTTGACTGAATAGTGGTGCTTATTGCCTTCTGCTAGACTTGACAATCTGCTTAGATTCATTTGAATATTGGTATTTCTCTCTTAATTTTTAGTAGATTGTATCTTTAAGAGGTGTCAAATTGAACAGCTGTAATAGGGAATGTGGGGCACGATATTAGAAAATGGTTTTAGAAATTCTGGTCCAACAACAATTGCCCTTGAAATATTATTTGAAATTGAACTCCTGGAAAACAAGATTGTTAACTTAATTTTAGTATTTTGCTCCCAACTTAAAGACGCTGCAGACGTAGACTTGATTCTGAGAAGCCACTTTACATGCCTAATGTAAATAGTTGGGTAATGAAAAACCAACCGTTAGTTCTTTGCATTAGGTTATGCTGCAATTCACAAATACAGTTTAGATCCACTAGGTGCTAAAAATAAAAGAATTTTGGTCGTGAAGATGAGGTTGCATGTCAAATCTGCATGAGACGGCTAGAATTTCAATCAGTAATGGAGTGGTATGTTATGATTTGCTGCTCGAATATTCAAATAAACATAGTAAGGTCAAGAGAGTCATTGTTTCTTTGCAAGAATTTAGAGAGGACAAATCTCTTGGAAAAAGTGTTTACATTTTGCTCTTATCGTTTATGATAAATTCTTATTTCTAAAGCTGCAGGAGTATAGGTTTCTAATAAAATAATTGATTTAAGTACTAGGTTGCATGTCAAATCTGCATGAGACGGCTAGAATTTCAATCAGTAATGGAGTGGTATGTTATGATTTGCTGCTCGAATATTCAAATAAACATAGTAAGGTCAAGAGAGTCATTGTTTCTTTGCAAGAATTTAGAGAGGACAAATCTCTTGGAAAAAGTGTTTACATTTTGCTCTTATCGTTTATGATAAATTCTTATTTCTAAAGCTGCAGGAGTATAGGTTTCTAATAAAATAATTGATTTAAGTACTAGAAAAACATGGGGATATCACATTTGTTTAGGACCCATTACTTTGTACATAGATGAGCTATGCACTTGTTATGGATTTTTGCAGACTTTGTATGCTCAGAGCAGCCAGCCAGAGTCTGCTGTGTATAGCCATGGATACACCCAACAACTACAGGCATACCACCAACAGCAGCAGGCATGTCTCTTTTGTATACCATGAATAACCCTGTATGTAGCGTAAGACCCAGCTTTAAGTGTGATAACCCAAAGTGCCGGGGTGACGATTAGGTGAAACAAGAGTGGGCTATCACCACCCATGCGAAAGCAGGGCTGCCAATGATGTATAGATGCTGCCGTTTCATAACGCTCGCTTCTTTTGGAGATTGCTACTGAAGGATCAAGTTGAAATATTTAATCAAGAGCTCAGTGTCGGGTGATTAGCCAGCGACTTGTTATGAACACTGTGTAGTGAGGCAGTAGGTAGTGGCTGTCGGTGCCCTACTGAATCTGCCCGCTACTTGAGGCATTGGCAGAAACTTAAAGCTGAGTCATGTGCTACTTTTCACCTTTTATATAATGTTCATTCCCTTTTAAAATAAGCAAAAGATAAACATCAAATTATTATTTGTAAATTAACAAATGATACCGGTTACAATTTACTTTCATTTGAAATTTCCCTGCTCCTATCCTATCCTTCAGTTAAATGTTTTTATTCAACCCCCCATAAAATCCTCCCATCTGAAATCCCATTTCTAGAATAATTTGTGTATAAATTAGTCAAAAAAATTAAAAGTTAAATGCAAGTTTGGAATTTTAATAAATTAAAATCTTTTGATAATGATATGCTCATTTTGAAATACAATGTTAAATCTCAAGGCAAATTATGGACCACAGAGGTTTTTAAAACCAGATTTAAAACTTTGGATTTACTACATTTACTACAGAGAATAATTGACAGTGTGTGTAAGCTACCTGCCAACTAGTAAGATTTAATCTTATTTAGTAAGATTTCCAAGATTTTTGACAGCAGAAAATCTTATAAGATTTTTAAATTTTTTGAAAAGAAAAATATTCCTAAAAGTCAAAAGAAAATTTCAAATTTCGTGTCCATGCCCCTTTGTCATCCCCTCCTGGTCCCTTCAGGCACCCTAAGGCAGGCTCCTGGACCCCATCAGGGTCCAAAGACAGACCCTTGGACCCCATTTTGCTAGTTTTTAGTGCCATGGTGCTTGCTGTGTGCGCTCTGCACTTTCATGAGTAAGATTTTTGACTTTCCAATGTTGGCAGGTATGAATTGTTGCACAATTTTAGGAAATGCATAATACTCCTAAATAAATCAATTTATTTGGGTTGTGTTCATTTTGGAACTAAATTAGAGCTCAACGTAGTCCTGAAAAAACTCATCTCCTTTTTGGCCCCACATGTTGTGGAGGGCCTATGTGATCATGTAGATGGATGCCTGTATGTCTGTATGCCTGTCTGTATGTGTACACGGGCAGAAGAAAATTCATTAATATACTCTACTGACTGATCGAACATTGTGATTGAACAATGGTGAGGTCATGTGCTGTATACTTTTGGGAC
This sequence comes from Ophioderma brevispina, assembly GCA_023653785.1. Lineage (NCBI taxonomy): Eukaryota > Metazoa > Echinodermata > Ophiuroidea > Amphilepidida > Ophiodermatidae > Ophioderma > Ophioderma brevispina. The sequence goes on from JAMKCH010017979.1 coordinate 58,714, forward strand.
AGGTTATGAATATTATTGAGCTCATTTGCATATTTCTCTAGAAAATGTAATTAAACCATATTTGTGGGGTCATCTTAATTACGTATTTTGCCATGCTTCATAGACACCCATGCAAAAACTTGCACGGTTACCCACTAAAATGAAGGGTTTTTGTTTTATCTCCAGAAATAAATGGATCTGAAGGCTGACATTTTATATTGTTATTGAGAAAAATAGGAGCTTTCAAAGAATATCAAAATCAGAACACTTCCAGTTAGAAACAGGGGTGGGGCTTACAAATTGAAAACACAGGGAAGCAAAAGGTCTATAGTATTCCTCGATGAATGATAACTCAAAATTTTTTCTAAGACTAACCTTTGTATTGGGTCTCATTTTCCTGTTGAATTATGTCACACTATTTTTCTTCCTTCAACATTTACTTTAAGAAATCTGTAATTTTGCTCAATTCAAACATCAGTTTGCCCTTGTCAGATTATTGGAGGAGTATTTCTCCCACTTCCCCCAGATATTTCTGGATGATTTGCTAGATTTGCTCAACTGAATGATTAATGGATGCATGTAGTGGTTAGAGTCGTATAAATATTAAAATAACAGGGATCTACTAGACTGAAGGGGAAATGGAAAAGACAAGTGCTAGATAATGTTTAAATGTCATCAGATTTGAAGTAAAAATTACAAATTAGCTTGATTGTATACATTACAGAGTAGACAAATGCAGGGTGTTGTGCAACATGGAGGGGAGGTATAGTATTCTTCCCACAATGCAATTCTACCAATACAATTTTTTCACTGGCTGTCACATGAATTTATAGTCACAAAAAGTACCTAAATGAACAGAACTCAACTCAATCTTGCAATTTAAGTACATTTTGTCACTACAAATTAATGTGACAACCAGTGCAAAAATTGTATTGGAAGAAATGCATTGTGGGTAAAACACTACCTCCTTTGCAACATGGATCGTAATCAAATTTCACCTTGATGTTACAAACATGGCTGATTCTTCATTATATTATGACGTGGGTGTAGATATGAAATCTATTTTAGCTTATTTAATTGCATCGTGACTCAAAGTCACCGTTCAGCCTCTGGCTCAAAAATGTTACGATTTCCCTGTCTGTAAAACCCTTAAATATGAGATCTGCCTATATGTAGAATATTTTTTTTCTTATCAATAATTAATCTGTTGTTATTGCACTTAAAGGGGTCCTGCCTGATCCTTAGTCTCGACCTACCACTCACAAATTTTGGCACGATTTGAAAAATTTTATTTTTCTTATCTCATCCCCTCTAATCTGTAAATTTTTGTTGGCTCGGTTCTTTCCCACTGTGATGCTACAAGCAAAAATATATAGGTTATTTACAGTTAATGGGAACTATTAGTTACATTAATCAACAAGCTATTGTAATATGCACTACTACTTACTACTACTACTACACAATTACTGCTAATATTAAATGGTATGTCAGATACCTTTTGTAATTAGGCATGTTGTCAATGGCCTCCCCCATGAAATGCAGAAAATTACATGTTATACTTAGGTGAGACACCTTTAAAGTTTTTCACATATAATATACAAAGCCAATCCATTAACTCTGAGATATAAATATTGCAACTTAATAATGTCATTAAATTTTTTTCTTTACATTTATTATATATATTCAATTAATTATATTGGAAATATTGCCTTGGCAACGAAATACGACTCTAAAACAGGAAATATACAATTAAATACAGGCAGACCAATATTGTCGCAAACAATGTGCATTCAATCGTACCTTCCCTTCATGTAAGGCCCTCTGTAACAACAGTTATCTTTCCCATAAATTCCAATAAAGAAAATTGTGCATTTGTTTTGCTTTGTTTTATGTTGTTTATGGGTGGTTTTAGAAATGTACATAATAGAGGAATAATTTCAATACTTTTTAGTCATAGAGTTATTTTAAAATATCTCATTGTAACAGCTTAAAAATGGTTCACCTTCTCTGTATAATCTCAGTAAAGACTATCTAGCAATTAAATTATTCAAATGTCAGCTTGGGACGTACAAGACACTCTTCCAATCCATGTTGATCCGAGCTGGAATAGTAGGATTAGTGTGGTACTCATTGGATGAGCTTGGCTCTCTAAAAGGGTACACAGTCACTTGAATGTGATGTGTATGCACTAAATATATATTTGCCAATTGTAGTCAACTGCAATTTGTACTATTCGAGTAATGTTACCCAGAATGCCGCTATAGGCTATTAACAAATGCTGGCCCTCTTAGATCTTTCCAATTTTATAATAATTCATTTGCAACTAAACCCATACATGTAACCTAACAAACTCCCTTGTTATTAATAGTAATAGGCAATATAGAATTAACTCTCTCTTGACATCCCAGATCATTTAGCTGGAAAATTAAACAAGTACGTTTCTAAACTAGCTGCTTGTCTACATCATAGAACTCGCTTTCAAAAGAAACATAACTTAATGAAAATGTGTTTTGTTTTTTGACAGCATTTTAACCACTGATAAATCTTCCAAGTTACTCTTTAAAAAACAGAACCATACCACTCATAAGGCTAAAAAAAGTGCCAAAGCTTTTGCACATATTTGATTTTCAATATGCATTTGTTTTCTTTTTATTCCCCAAATTGTATAAAAAGTAGCAAAAATATTCAAGCTGGATAAAGTGCCAATTTTAGGAAACCTATAGAGAACTTATGAGAAAGGACAACACCAGTACATAATCTACATAAATATATTAACCATAACACAAGCAAGTTTCAATAAATAGTGTTCTCTTCAAGGAATAGTGTACACTTTTAAATGCCTTGAAATATCTGTTATCTGTTGGTTATTATTTACATTGATAGTAATAAATGTGAACATAGTACTCGCCAATCTACCAACACACATGCATACACCACACACACACACACACAAAAAAAAAAACAACACAAACACTAACCTCCTTGCAACAATGGACTTAACCTACACACTTTACTCAGGGGTACATCAAATGTATCTGTGTGTTATTTGTGTGATGATGGGCAGGGGCGGATCCAGGAATTCTCAATAGAGGGGGCGCCAAATTTCCAGCTCGCTGCGCTCGCCGGGTAGACCTATTTTTTTCCAGTCGGTTTGAAATTCTCAAAGGGGGAGGGGCGCCAAATTTGTTGTCAAGCATAAAAACAACGCTTGGGCTCCCACAAAAAGTCATTCTTCCTGAACTACACGCCGCCCAACGACATGTAACGCCATTCTTAGAGATCTATAGGGCGTCCTGTGCGGCAAAAGGTCATTTTTCGAGATCTACAGGATGCCTGACGTCCTATATGCGGCGCCCGGCACCCTGGGCTCTGCAAAAAATAGAGGGGGCGTGCGCCGGGTGCGCCCCCCTCTAAATCCGCCCCTGATGGGTCACTAACTGGATGGTCCTTGATTTGTGTGCATCTATACTTCGTCCATCCTTAACTAGGAGTGACGCTAGCTTCACTCGTTTAAAAAAAACGTGCGAAGCGCAGTAATACACCAGCGGTAATCGCGAGCGTACACATCGTCCGCGCGAGATACACATGCACAATAGCTTCACGAAGCCAAATGACATCACTGCACTCCTTAGTTTAGGCCGGATGAAGTATACATACGGTTGTGTGAAAGGTTCCCTAAGTTGACAGTTGCAGGGGTTTAAACACATGCACAAACATACAGAGTACATATTTTAGTTAACCTAAAAAGACAATCATTCTCAATTCTATAGTGAAGAGGTTTGTTAACTTCAAGCATTACCAGATTTGAAAACCATGTTGTAGTGTTGAAAGAGTTAGATCTGCGAGTCCATTAATAGCTAAACACAGTGTTGTCAGCAAGCATTATGCACCTGATCCATCACGCTGATATTGGGTAATGCTTTATTGCTTGTACACCCTTCAGTAAAATCCCACTTTTTATTTGGTTGTTTTAATATGTATGAAAGCAAGCCCTGAAGTTAACTTGCAACACAAGCTTCATGCGTTTTTTTTATTTTTTTTTCAAAAAGAGAATGAAAATATACTTGGTGAAAATTGGCATTTCTTTCCAATACAATTCTGAACTGGTTGTCCACACTGAATTTATATTGACAAAAAATACTTAATTTCATGTACATCTTTGCAAAAATGTATTGCCTCTTCTCAAGCATGTATCTTGTATAGCTCTTAATGCCTAAGGTCAGCCACTTAAAGTATCTCTGATTGCTCATTTCATGATATTAACCTCAGAGTAACCAAACAAAAAAGACCCATTTTTTATGTACCCTCGAACCCTTTTCTACCATGTTTCTGATTGGTTTATTTTTAGGGTATCGTTACAATAAGCCAATAAAGTAGCTAGTATGACCCGGGGGGTTAAAGTGAGGGATATTTTTTCCGTTTGTTGTGGATAAATATGGTTCTTAAGAAAGGAGGGAAACAATTTGTATAAAATCATGGGGACAAAAATCTCTTTGATTGGCAGGAGAGAGCATCTTTAACAATCCCAAGTGTTGCAAGACCTAACCCCAGTCTTAAAAGGGGATGGCCCGAACATCTTGAAAGAATGGCCTATCACCCCCAAACCTATTTGTAAAGTTTTGCACCAATATTTCACCCGTTTTTTAAGTTACAGCTAAAAACGTGATTTTGTAAAATTATTATTGGTCGACCAAAATGAGGCCATATTTTTGCTCATAACTTCCAAAAAAACATCCAAGCCAAACATTTAGGTCTAAGATTTCACAGGTAAATGAGAAAAATAGTAACTTTCTTCTGATCCAAATTTTGATCACTTCCGGTAAAAATCAGGGTCCTGGGGACAAGGTTCTAATGATCGGCCATGGACCCTTTCAAGGAACCTACCTATCAGAAGAACCCGCTAGTAAAAAGGTGGCAACATCAACAGACCTTAATTAAAAATCAGCTGAAGGATCATGTACACCTAACTAAACTTCTGACCCTTATTATACTATTTATTTTTTTTACATGGAGGATCTTTTTTTAGAAATCACATCAATATTAAAAATTTAACAGCGGTAGTGCATATTGAAGCCATTTCAGTAATATAAAGAAATCAATTTAGAGCATGACTAACTTGAATACTCCCAGACCTACTTGTCATAACCTGGGGATATCTCCGGTATTCAATATACAGATTATAGTGCAGCTAACCCAAATGTCTGGCTACATGCCTAATTAAATATACACTGGTGAAGAAAGTAATTTGTCTTCGCACTAGAAAGTCATTCTATTTTGCTATTTATCTAAATTTGTGGGCGGCTGGCTCAGTCAGACGTAATGAAAATTACACGCCATTAAATATTTTAAATAAAGAGGGCGATTTACAGCATGAGTCATGTGTGCTATTTATTTTGCATTGGCATTTAAATGTATATGACTAGTTAAAATAGGAAAGGAATGGACTAGGGTGTCAAAAATAACATGTTGGGGGTGCTCTAAAAAGTTTGCAAATTAATGCCATCCAATTCAACTTCGTAATAGTTCACAATGTATTTTAGCTGTATACGTCAAACACTCAGATATCAGCCCGCACTTCCCATGTTTATAATTGGAATGATTTCTTCAACTTTTACTTTCCATGTCAGTTGGCCTGAAAAACATCGCTTTCTTTCCCGGAAGACTGAGACTAAAAATAAGAATTGTTTTAAAATGAACGTATCCTGTAGGTGGATCCAAACCAGAAACACAACGTTTCCTAGTTGTTATCGGTGCCAAATTATTTCATTAATATGTGGATTGGTGGCCGGAACTATTTTTGTGATCAATTTCGTTCAGTGAACTGCAGTTGATTGCGTATAAAAAAAATGTTTCTTGTATTCATGTGGCTTAATGGATAGCAAAAGGGGCATGTTTTTCCCCCGGGGCACTTCATGTACTGACAGATTTGATTGGATAATTAGCTAATCAGAATCGGGGAAATAAAAGGTGCATATAGGAGGTTTATTTAGATTGGTTAACTTTGAGGTTAAATAGACTACTAAGTTTTAGACCAAGGGGAAAACACTGTTGAAATGCACTATTTGGCCAAAAAATCAATGAAAAAGAAGCCATGTTGGAAATCTTTTGACTAAAAATATGCACATTACACAGCTTTTTTTCTCCTGCTAATGAACAATCTGTTTTTATACAAATTCCAAGACCTTGACAATGGGAAGGATGTAGGCCTTCTGCCTTCTTTCAGAAGTGCAGGTTGTTTGGTTTCGCCATCGTTGTCCTGGATAGCCTTTCCGACCATAAGGCCAAATTAAAAAAAGTGTTTCCAGTAGGCTGCATGCATTTTGATTTTAGAGTCATTTTAATTGCATTTTTTTTTATTTGATGAACCAAGGAAATGTTATTTTGGTTGAATGCCTCAGAAAATTTAATTTTAAAACAAAATATAAGTGATCCCAAATCAAGGTTCAGTTTTTGCCAGCATAATGGCAAAAACTGGACAAAAACCTGTTCTTGCCAGTGGACTAAACTAGTAAAAACTCTATGAGTCAGGAAAACATTAAGAAGTAATACAGACAGACAGTGAACAATAAAATATAACTTAGAATGAAAAAACTCAAAGTGGGTGAATTTTTTTCACTGTCAAACTTTTTCAACCAAAAAAATAACTTCCTAGAAGGATATGACCATGAAGTTCAGACAAAAAAATGTTTAATATGTGATACTATCTATATTCAATGATTTGACATGTATAAGTCAAATTGTTTAAATATGTTCATTTAGCAATTTCTCTTGTGCATTTTTTCATTGCACTACATATACTGCTTAATAATTTGTTTGTAATGAAAAAAGTGAAAGATTATCCTCTTTTTTTTCAGTTTTTGCCAATTTTACTGGCAAAATTGGTAAAAGGTGTTTTTGCCAAGTGGAATAAACCACGGATCAAACCATGGTTTTCACCCCTGCGGCATAAACCTGAGAACCCTGTCCCAAATAGATATTTTTGTTAAAAACCAATAATTTTACGGTAAAATTCGGTTTGCATCTGTTTTAAATTAAATCGCCATTTGGCCCAATTTGAGCCATTTCTGGGGTAAATCCTTTTTAAAAAAATACAAAAAATATATAAAAAATGCATTTTGCATCTAGATTTTTGGCCTACGTACTGGAAACTTTTGGGACCTAAAATATATCCTCATTTTGGTTTGTATGACACCATGAGGTCAGTATTATAATAAGAAAAAGTACCATTCCCTGCTTCATTTAGTTGACAACTTGTATTAAAAACATTCCAAAACACTATTTTTGTTTTGCTAAAACTCAATGCTCTCCTTGACCCATTTTTGCCCGGGTCATTATAAACTATTTGCCAACTGACGTCACATCCTGCATCATGGTTGTTGTCATTCAATACAACAATCACAATTGACGATATTCTTTGGGCCTAAGCGGTTGTATTGGGGGACCTCCAGGGGATGTTTGCTGCAAGCTATTTTATGACCTGTGCCCAAGGAGGGTCCCCCACCTGTCACACAACAGCAACCCAGTCAATTAGGGTGCTTCCTGAGTGGAAATTGTGACTCACCTCACCCATTAGAGAGAGGGTGTTTTCCTCTACTAGATAGGTTAACGCTATTGGCACCCAAACATTTCTGCCAAAGGGTTTGCATTGTTAGGCATGAGTAGGAGGAGTAGGTGTGTTTTAGGCTTAAAACGGTGGTAGTTTGGCAACAGTGCTTTAGCTGAGCAACTCAAAAGTTGGAAATGAAGAAGTATGTAATGTCAAAAGTTCGTCATTTTACTGTTGCCTGTTGAAATTAAAGCAGAAGATAAGCTTAAATATTGTCCATGATTTGACAGTGGATTATTTTTCATTTTGAAATGATATAGAGGTATTAATTTGAGACAATGTGCATGCATGTGGATTGCTGTGTTAAAACTACAGCTTGCATTGATAAATAGCAGATTGCAGTGGATAATAATGGTAGGTTCATACTCCACCAGCAAACCTCTGCTGATGCTGGTCTTTTGCACATACTTGCAATGTGTATGTTTATGCATCTGATGCACAAAGCATGTTCAAAAGGCTAAAAATCGGCCAACATCTCCGTATGAACCCAATATAAGGGTATTTCCAATGGAGTTCCAAATGATCTTGCTGGAGAGGGGGCTGTCACCAGTTCCCAAAATGCCTTTCAACCCATAAAAAAAATTACACCCTGGAGGGGCGGTTGATTATCCTTAATTACCACAAAATATTAGTCAGAAGGAATTAGGGGTGCAGGGTGGAAACGGAGTACAGACTTTTTCTATAGAGGTCTTTCACCTCACTCATGCATAACCTATAACAAAAGGTGTTAGTTCCCGTAGTATTCCTCATTCAGATCAATTTAATACCCGACCTCAAGTACTTGTGCTATTCAAAGTGTGATTCATACTTTTATGCATACATATCCAACATGCATGTCATTCTTTAGATTTAGAAAGTCTCCAGAAATTTGGAATGGACTTTACCATTCCCGGAAAGATGGCCTCTAATCCGAAAGATGAAAGACCTCTATTGACAGATTTTAGTTTATTAGGACCTTGGCCAATAATTTCTGGAGGGTGTGCAAAATTTCGTTCTGTGGCATTTTCTAGAAATCCAATATGGCTGCCACCACTCTAAAATTCATTAAAATAGTCATACTTTTGTGCTCTATATCCAGGTTTTTAATCGCGATGAATCTATTGAACAGGTACTTGATGTTATTTGATCATAACATTACCATCAAACCAATATGGCCGCCCAGAAATCCAATGTAGCCTGAAATCATTAAATTGACCATAATTCATCAAGTCGGTAGATTAGACAGAAGATTAGACTGCCATCATACGTAACATTGACAAGCATGCATGAATGTATCAAAATGTGGTATGATGCGAGGGTACTTATCTCAAAGTAGCATCAATATCAACTGCATAATACTCAGTTTAAATCATTTCAACTGGACAGACAAATATAAAATGGGTAAATTTCCACAGCTGTTTAAGAATAGACATCAATAACTCGAGTTGCACCAATGTGCATTCGTGTAACAGATTAAGCCTACCACATATTCAGGAGATTAAGCACTTTGGCCCATAACCCACCATCACAGAACTTTGATTTTGTGTAAAATCAAAAATAATTCCACAAAATCTGCACATTACTTTAAATAAGTTATAAGCTATAATTTTTAGAAATTTGCGGACATCCTTTTTGACTCCATACATACGTGAAAGGTACAATTTTGCTTTGTCATGAATGCTTTACCCCAAAGTCCTTCCCACGCAGTTTTCATGACTTATGTTGGTTACAACTGCGGTAAAAACTGACAAAACAGTTGGCTGTCAAAGTTTTCAAAACAGATGATGTCAATCAACGTCACATTGTAAATCCACATTAGTACTTCCAATCATTTTTATTGTTAATAGTAGTATTTGTTCTAAAGTCAGAAAAGTTATTTTAGAATCTGGGATAGCCTTGAATGGATAGAGCACTTCTGGTGGGTCCGTACTTCGACTAATGGCAGAAGTCTGCCAATGATGTATGAACCCATGATTAGAATCCTTACCTCTGCAATATTTCCGCTCATGATGATAGTTCAAACTTGCAATAGGAAGAGTATATCCAGCATGCCTGAAAAAAGGTGGGGAATTTGGGAATGACATTCCTGGGAAATTTTGATATTTGGAAGGAAATTTTGCCCTTTAAATAAAGAAGTATATAAGAATTGAAGGGACTTTTGCAATCTTGGAGGGAAATGGAGGGGAATTTGGGTTGAATTATCCAAATCTGTTATTTGACAATTTGAAAAACTTCAAGAGGAAGGAAGATCTCATATAATATTTACCCTCATAAAAATGTAACCTGTAGTATTGTATTATTTGTGTTTATTTTATGATTTGGTGGTTTGTCTTTCTGTACCAATAGAAACGTGTGGGTGATGGTAACCGTACCCTTTGTCAAACCAAATATCCAAATTCCTCCTTAAAATTGTGAGAACAACTTAATCAAGATAGCATATAATTACATTTTACTAAATGATAATCTTCCCTATTGAACACACAGGTGGTGCAGGACGTCAACATCCAGTACGTCACAGCCCAGCCACAGCCAGCTTTACAGCAAGACACACAGCAGCAGCAGCAGCAGCCTCAGCCGTCAGTGGTTTATCAGCGGCAAGTGTCTGGTTCAACAGCAGTTGTTGCTGCTCAACCTCCTGTTGCGGGCAAAATGCCGCAGGAGGCGCAGTCCGAGCCTGTCATGGTGAGTTGAGATTGTCTGGTTGTTGAGATGCGATGTAAATAGACGTTAGCATTGTGGTAGTCTACAGATTCCAAAGGATTTAGGATCCCCTTGAGTGTGAAGAAAGTTCCAAGGGTCTCCACCAATACCCAGGAGCAGACATCCGGGAGTTCTGACAAAATCTGTCCATCAACAATTTGCGTAATTGATGCGCACATAGTGTCAAGCGATGTGCAGTGAACCTAAAGACGCAATTTGCACAGTTTGTTTTCACCGTAATTCGAGGATTCCCTGGGCGTCCCCTTTGTTTTCACCGCGATGTGACATATGTCCGCTCCCGGCTATATGGCAATAACCCAACCCAGTACAAGAGACAGCCACGTTGCGAGGTGAGTGACCCACATTCGCATGTCACTGAATTCCAGAAATGGTCAAATTATACAGGTGGCCTGTCATACTATTTCTATTTACATCATGGGCAATCAGGTTTTTGTAACTGGAAGTGGTAATTTTCACACAGAAAGTTTTCACACTTTGTTGATTGAAAATTAATTTTGCTTGTTTTTAGTGACCTATTCTATGTACACCCCCTATAACATAAACAGATGCAATATCCTTACTTCAGATACATGCCAAAAATAGATTTTTTTTGTTCCTTTAACGCCTACTTTAGATGCCTCAAATCCCTGGAAAGAATGTCTGCTATTTTGCCCTTTAAACATGAAAGGATAGACGCAGACCATAAAAGGGCAAATGCAACATTAACCCATAATTCAATATTCACGGACTAATAAAACAGTTCAGGGAGAGGACAGCGTTTCATTTCATTTCCTGATAGTAGAGATTGTAGCAGGCTCATAGTTTCAGTCATGCAAATGCCATCTGCGGGTGTTTTTTTGTGGGAAGAGTCATAGTCAAGAAATTTATAATATTGTGAAAATAGAAATTTGAAAAAGTAGGAATGTGCATAATTGCATATACAAACAAACAATAGTTCATATAAATTATTAACATATGGAGATTACATAATTGGTTTCATCACACTTCAAAAAGGTTTTCTATACACAATTTTAAAGCATGTGAGAGATTGTGATCTTGGAGGTACCTCATTACATCTGCTTTTGTTTGGTCCTCTAATATTAGGGTTTGGATTTATTACAGTTAAGATGAGGGTTAGAATTAATGTTTGAAAATTAGCATATAAAACAAAATAGACCTTTTCTAAACAAAGTTTACTGAACACGATGACCCCGATAAGCCTCCTAATGGGTTATCACATGTAACTCTTGGGTTATATGCGAGCGTATAAGGACTCTCGCGTACATTGTATTTTGCTCCAAACATTTCCGATGTTCATATGAAAGGTCTATTGGACACGATGGATAAACCAATATAGGAGATGGGATGCGTTCCCCTGGTGCTAAGGTTCCCTGAAACGCGTATCCAGCACGGTCATTCAGCAGGCATATTCCCAGTAGGTGCAAAAGTGTCCTGACCGCAGAAAAGAATTTCAAATTGCAAGGCAAAAGCTGCCAAAAGGGCTGTAGTAGGATAAATATCCATCTTTTCCTTCACAATTTTCCTTATATAAATTTTCTGAGGGACACTCTGCCCCACTGGCTATGCCACAGTGTTCCCCAGTTCAATTCCTTGTATGGGGAATAGGAATAGTTAATTGGTAGAACACCAGTGCTGTCACCTTCGGAGTCTACTTGTATCCGTTTTACAATAAGCACTCCTGATATATCTCCCTCTGTGAAGGTCAATTTAAGTTGGGCAAATGAACCATGAGGCATCCTCATGAGGAGATGTTAGACTGTCAGTCCCATGGGCTAAAAGTCATGTATATACATCACAGTTGGTTAATTCTCTATAATAATCCTCCCCTTTCACTTATAAAATGTTTGCTGCATATTTGATTGGTATTTCTTAGTTTCATAAAACAAATCTAAAATCTACTGCTCTCCAATTAAATTTAATATCTAGATAATATTACATCATTAATATTATCTCATCTCAAACTGAATTTAAAATGAAGAGTAAGATCCCCCACACCCCAAAAAAGATAGAAGTGAACTGGTTGCTAATTCAATTTTGGCAAGCTTGAAGTAGTAAATTTTGTAACATTAAGCAGGTGCTGCCTTGGATCACATTCGCATCTTATCGCAGATGCAAGTAATTTCCTGCAGACAAATGTAATTTATCCCTGGCACAGATGCTAATGGAAACCAGTTACCCAGACTGATGCGGGAGTAGGAGAATACCTCTTCATTTCTTCCCCTCCCTAAAAACCCAAATTTCTTGTGAAAGGTGGTTTTGCAGATAAGCAAGTCTACTGAATAAACATTTGTTATTATGACTTCCGTAACATTGTACCCACAAAATACCAGCTGAATTTGCAATTAAAGAAGTTATTTTTGTTAATGAAAGATCTCGTCTCCCTGATCTCCATTCTCATTTCCTATTGATGTGTTGGCTGGTGAAGGGAGCGAAGTCGTGCCGAATGTCAGAATAAATTATTCAAATTTATACACAATCTCTGTATTAAAGTAAACACAGAAGTGGTTCAAAAAGTGGTGCCTGCCATTTTCTGCGGCAACGAAAGGATAAGGTATCCCACATTTTCTGTGAATTTCCCTGCTTGTTTGTCAAATCAGAGCTGTCAATAATGAATTTCCTTATTTCCTGAGTTGGAACATGAGTCTGCATTCAGCATTGTTTGCCGCAGGGTTTTTCCTTAGAAAACTTGGGGGGGGGGGTAGCATTTGGGGAACTAATAGCAGTCGCTATCCAAATGGATTTTTTTTTTTTGAGGACCGAAATTGCCCCACTTAGCAAAATCTGAGTATTAAATGTTAGGAGCATAAAATAAAAGAAGGCTTAAGTGAGCTTGATTTTGATTAAAATAGCAATTAAAATGTGATATATTGTTACCAACTTAAATGGGGAGCAATTAAATTGGGATTTGCATTAAATGGGGCCCCAGTCTTCCATAATAAAGCTTTCCTGTTTATAGTGTCTTGAAAATATATCAAGAAGATTTGGAGAGAGCGTGTTTAAGTATGGGAAATTTTTGACAGCAATGGGCAATGCAAACATTTCTTTCCTGTTCCAAAAGTAAATTATAATTTTTTTTTTCTTCGGGTATGACTAAGGCTAGTTGATTGTGGTCTTTTTAAAACTTGTTGAGTTTGTGTCGTATAGCACCATTAATCCACCTCAGGTAACACACCTCTACTTTCAAATGCAAATCCCATTCCCATTTCCAGTTACGTTTTCCTATTGACCCACATACACAGGTGTTTGAAAATGACTGACAGCGTTATAGTTGCAAGGGTTTTATCTTCAAATAAATGATGTCAGGGCATTTCAGGGACTATCCGAGTTCCCATTATTGCTGAAATCTGATTGCACCTGCTCCCCCATGAAGTCACTCTGCAACACTCGCCTCAATGTGTATGCAGTTGCTAATATGGAAAGGGTTGTGCATGTCCAATTAAGACTAGTTCTTTCACTGCTAAAGCAAGCTATTTATGTCTTCATTTCCTTTGTATATTATGCCCACTAGTAACAGTCTTTGTTGTCTTTTCACTTCTTTTGACAGCCTGTAGTTGAACCTCAAGCGAAAGGTTCCCCTGCCCTAGACAGGAAGGAACAGCCTGCAACAGAAAGCCACAGCAACACCACAGTCCAAACAGCCACCGCTGCGGCGGAAGACAGGTATGCACAATATCAGATGTCAGGTGTCTACAGGGAGATCAATCACAGCACTTCCTCATAGTGTAATGATATTGTCTCATTTTTGGGGCTAAACTTTTAAGCTTTCCCAGCAGGTTAGAGGGGTATGCCCTAGTTTTACAAAAATTAAACCCAGTTTTGAGTCATGTACAAAATTTAATGTAGAAGTCATGAGCCCCAAATTTTTTTTACTAATATTTTTAACATGAAGTTATTACCCAAAGCATTTTCAGATTTTACCGAATCTTCACTTAAAATTTGACGTGACATTTACAAAGGAGTATTATTTTTGACAACTTTAAGGTATTTCCATACCCTATTTTCCAAACATATGCCAGAAAACATAGCACCACAATGACCAAATGTTTTGGTGTGTTTGGAATCTTCAGTGGATGAAGGGCCTCAACCCATGCCATACTAATTAAGACCTGTGTCTGCAGATTGTGGGCAGCAGTAAACAAATACCACGTAGGTTGAGGAGGGGAAATAGTGCAATCAGTTGTTCCTGAGGTGCTGGCTAAAGGACATCCACTTGAACCCAAAGGGTGAGGCAAGACTTCCACGCCAGACCCAAAGGGTTTGTGGTGGAAGTCGTGTATCCAGTACAGAGGGGAAATGTTTTTCCTCAATATAAACCATATGGTATTTATTTAGTATACCTCACAGAACTAAGGCTTTGGCTTTGGGGATTAGAAACAGGATTTTTTTACTTGAGTTTGACCAGTGAATTCATACCATTAGCTCATGAATATTCAGGAGGAAATATAATCTATATCGCCCTCTCACAAGCTTGTCAATACAGGTATCCCTTAGGGAACAAAGCAAAGGATTGGTTACGAGTCTCCACTCAAGCCACACTAATTAGGTCCTGTGTGCACAAGTTGTGGGCAGTAGTCCAGGTTATCATCTTACAAGTAGGTTGTCAATGTAGGTATCCCATAGGGAACAAAGTAAAAGATCAACAAGTCTGACCAATATTCAATGAAAGGGGTATATGGATAGTGAAGGCCATATACGTATTACCTGTAATTGCCTGTCATCACCAAATAGGTACATTAAGTACATCATTTGCTTATTTGTTCTGAATGGCTAATAAAGGCTCTATATTCGCTGAATAAGTGCACAAGCCGAAAATTTTAGTTATATATAAATATAATTATAGAGGCTCGAAGAAACTGGTGAGCAGTTGTATTCTTGGGTTGTATCATTTACTTGATCCTCGCGTGCATTGCATCGTCATAAGATTCTGCCAGAATCATGCATATACGTCCACCTCTTCTAAATATATAAATTTTAATTATATCCGTGCTACTCTTTTTAAAATAGGTGATCAAGAATGCCAACCTATTAAAACCTACTTCGTCCTGTTAAATTTAACCCCTTCCCGATCTCAAAATGCTCAAGGATGACTAAGTTGCATCATCAAGATTTGGAATCAGCAGGTCAATGTTACCCCAGAAACCATCAAAACATTTCGTGCAGGCTCTTGAGCAAGATCATATGGGCCAACCACAGGACTATATTAGGCTATCCAAAGCTATTCTGGGATAGAATCAATACAGGTGTATTCTCCTAAGCGTACTGTAATCTAAATTTAGGTCTATACAATCTATGCACCTCACTCTGTGCATAGATGAATGGCTATCCCAAGAAAAAAGTGAACTAATTTATGATGGTATCGTGTTAATCAGAATTTGGGTCCATCCTATGCAACAACAATTGTGTTTTACTACTTTTTTGCTGGTCAGAAATATGGTTACAGTAGGATTTTCACATTAAGTGCGGGATACTTCATCGGTCAGACGTTATACAGAAGCTAGCTTTGAACATGCTTTTTATTGCAACGCGTGTTTTTATTTTTTTTTGGGGGGGTGTTTTGTTTTTTTTTCCATGGCATCCGTGCCAAACGCATGTCGGAAAGACTAACATCAGCTGACTTCTGCATGAAGAATGGACCCACCATTAAGAGATTATGGTGATGCTGAATTAAGCCATTTCTTCAAACTAATTTCAATGATCGGTCAAGCTCGAAACATCGGCTTTTGTAGTGACCTCAGGATGGGAACATGTAGTTGATTTTGCACAAGATACAAAATTATGTTGCTGTCCATTTTAGAACCACTAATGTTAATATTTCTCTTATATTGCTCGGATGCAGAAGTTAGAGCCTACTGTAATATCCGCAAAAAAAAAGAAAATTGAGGTACCTTCCTTACACTGATTGATTCTACTACTGGATTAATGGGTTGTCAGAAATAGGACATATTGATCAATTACAGGAGACCAGAGCAAATTTACTTGTTTGCCAAAGTTAAATTTATATCCTCAAAAGTTAACCGCAAGTTTGTTGATTGTTGTGAAAGCAACATGAGCATTAGCAGGAAATTTGTTGTGAGATCATCAATAGTCATAGCTACTAATTGAGCAGTGTGCTAAAAATAAGTAAATAATTAACCTTGTTTGAGTTTACCTTATTCCATTGTCCGATTTTTACCTCATTCCCATTGTCCAATTTTACCTCAATCCTATTTGTCGAATTTACCTCATTCTATTGTGTGATTCTTAACCTCGTCTCATTGTCCTATCTCGTCACCCACCATTGTTCTGATTAACCTCTTATCATTGTCCAACTTTTTACGTTGTCCCATATTGTCAAACTTTTTGCGTTTGTACCACGTCCATTTTTGTGTCGCCTCCCTAAGGCAGGAG
Organism: Ophioderma brevispina; assembly: GCA_023653785.1. Classification (NCBI taxonomy): domain Eukaryota; kingdom Metazoa; phylum Echinodermata; class Ophiuroidea; order Amphilepidida; family Ophiodermatidae; genus Ophioderma; species Ophioderma brevispina. Next base: position 75,386 of record JAMKCH010017979.1, read on the forward strand.
ACACCATAGAGATCACTTGGTCCACTGTACTGGTGTGTAGCTGTTGTATTGTTGTTGATGTCTGTGTGAAAAAGGGTTAATAATTGCATTGGAATATCACCATACTTTGATGGATTTTTAACCAAACGTGGGTCACAGGTGCAACCATGGCTTTCCCCACAGATTTCTATTATTAAACACTAGATAGCGGTACGCCGTGTCCCGTGTTGAAGAATAGGCGGCCACCGTAACCGTGTTTGAAATTATAAATATTCATTGACGGTCATCCATTCGAACGCGCCCGCGTACGCGGACATGAGCCGTAACCTGTTGGCCTGGAAACGGTAAATCGTTCTATGCAAATGCGAATATATGAATTATGGTACACCACGCTATGTAAATCAGGGAAAATATATGAATTCAATTGGCTACACCACGCTATGGAAATAAGTACGCACTGCGGGAGAAGATGGTTACGGCTTTTGAGCTGGCGTTCGCTATCTAGTGTTATTAGAAAGCTGGGGCGGTTCCCCCCTTGTTGATGAGGTCAAGGTTCATGTGCCGAAGTCAAAGGTCTGTGAGGTCAAGTTGTAATAGGCTGAAAATGGGAAAATTGACCTCATATGCAAAGTTGAAGTTCAATTGGAACACAAACTTGAATCATAGGTGCAGCTTGGGATCCTCATTTGTTGATGAGGTCAAAGGTCACATGCCAAGGTCAAGTCATGTGAGTCAAGTTGGTAAAATAGGCTGAAAATGTAAAATTGACTCATATGAAAAGTTGACGTTCAATATTGGAACCAAACTTCAATCATAGGTGCAACATGGGATCCCTCATACAATTGTTAATGATGTCAAGGGTCACATGCCACGGTCAAAGGTCATGTGAGGTCAAGTTGTAAAATAGGCCCCCCCCACCTGAAAATGTAAATTGGGGGAACCCTCAGATGAAAAGTTGAAGTTCAATTGGAACCAACTTTAATCATAGGTGTCACATGGGATCCCCCTTTGTTGCTGATGTCCAAAGGTCACATCTATCCAAGTCAAAGGTCATGTTAGGCCTATCTTCACTAACCGAACCCGCGACGGCATGGCGACCCAAGCGGCCCGAGGACCGATGTTTTTTTTTAAACTGTGTACTTCGATTTCCCCTATTTTCCATTTTTCAGTTTTTTTAACCTTCATCCCAATTAAATATAATTTATTACACTGGTTGAAACCATAACACTCTCGTTGGTGTAGATTTTTGAGACGGCCATCACTGCCTGTCTATTTGCAGGGATCAATATTACAATTTCCTCAATACTTCATTTTTCACTAGTTGGTTGTTTTTTTGTACAATGCAAGTAATTATATGGAATTGTTCATAAGTATCTTGAGTTATAAGCTAAAAAATGCATTCAACACATTTGTTATTCTCGTATTATTCCTGCTTTTCCCTTTTAAGTCTCCTAATGCGGTATTACCTGGGCATGCGCAAACTATTGCACTTAGACCTTCTTGACTCACGGGGGAGTGGGAATTAAGTCATGCTTTGAAAGGGTAAGCAATCAAAGTCTTAACCCCACCCCCCCCCCCCCACACTTCTATCTAAATTTTGTGAATGTTTTGGTTTGTTTTGGCAGTAGCAGTGAATGCAAAGCAGAAAGAGGAAAAGGGTGACAAAGATAAGAGCGTTCCAAGAGCATGAAGAGAAAGCACAAGATGACCATCATCTCTGTAACAAAGACCAGATCCAATCGATGTGGCCTTCGAGGCTCACCAGGGCAAGCGGGTCACCTTCAATTCAGTCCTGGAGAATGACAATCCAGATGAAATAGTGCAGAATTTGGTAGGTTATATGCATAGGCAGCTGTTGGCCACCTCCCCCTGTAAACACACATGCACATACAAATAGGCACTTCACTGTATAAGCAACACCTGTTGCGTATTCTTCTGTTTAAGGAATTTAACAATCCTGCAAAGGTCAATTGGAATGAATTTTGCATACATTCTGACACTTAAAAACTTACAAAGCTTTTAAATGGGTGCTTATTCATGAGACATCACATGATGAGTCGATAATTTGGGACCAGTACAACTTCACAGATAATTATTTAGTTGTATTTTGGTGGTCTAAAGGGGCCGGTTTTGGACCGTGGACAAAGATGCATTTTGTGGCCCGGGATGGGGAGGGGGATGAACAGATATATTACTGACTATTTGTGACTTTTGTGCTTTGGTTTTTCACACATTTGAACTTAACGTTTTTGTTGTTGGGGTAAGATAAAAAGTTTACAACTACATTCGTTGGTTAGGGAATATTTTGACCATGTTTATATGTGGGTCAGGGCTGTGATTCTTCAGGATTTAGCCAGATTTCAGGATTTTTTAGCCCAATTTTCCGCAATTGTATTTATTTTGAGCCGGATTTGAGGATTTTGCCCAATTTTATGTTGTTTTTACAGGATTTTTTACATTGCTCTCGAATTTCCCCCAAGACCCAATCACACCCCTGGTTTGTGTAAGGTGCCTGACATCCTATACAGTAACATGTTATTAGTAAGTTGTGTGCACAAGATTTTACCTAACCCCATTCTTAAGGTGACACAGTTGGCACATAAGTATTTTTTTGCCTTTCTTGACCAATGACGCCCCCCTTAAATCAGTTCCCATGGGAACTAATGGAAATATTCGGGTCAATGCGTAGTGCGCAATTGTATGCTTTAATTTACTTGTTATCCCATCTCTCCAAATAAATCGTTTTTGAGAAAAAATCCTTACAAAACCGCAATGACATTTGTTAAATTCACTTTGGAGATATCAGCAATTTAGTCAGAAAACACGTTTTTATAAGTTTTAATATATTTTAGAATGGTTCTTTTACTTTTATTATCATTAAAAATAGTGCTTGAATTTTTCACAAATATTTTTAATTTTTTAGGTTTTTTCTTTTTTTAAATTTTTTAGTTTTTTCGTTTTTTTTTTTTAGAAAAATTAATATCGCAGGTTGAGAAAACAAAATACATAAGAAATAGCATAGGAAATTTCCATTTGCTAAGTTACATTTTCGACCACATACGTTTGAATAACGAAACTCTGATTTGATGTTCAACAAAAAGGCAATAAAGAAAAATCAAAAATTAAAAAAAATTTACAATTGTATAATTTAATTTTAGCCCCCCCGGGGTAATTCACTTAAAGGACACAATGGCATGAAAAAAATATTCAGACATCATGAAATAGACCCTTAAGGAAATCGCTTCCAAATTTGAAAACCATTTGGATGGTTAAAAAAACCATTCTGTAAAAACAGCAAGAGTTTAAGTAGATTCCTGCCACAGAAAAACCAGGTGTTGAACATTCCCTGCCATGCCAGAATTTACAGTGTTCTTGGCATTTTTGTGACACAATTCAAAAACATTCAGACCAGAATTCGTCTTGTAGTAAGATATCGATCTGGCAGGTGAAAGGTTGATTAGCCTGTATAGGCACATATGCAATAGCAGTGGTCTGTAAGCTGATTGCTGCATGGTTTCCAAGTTTGAAAAATGCTGGCCGAATGTCGCATCTTTGGTTTAGAATTGAAGCTACAAGGAAAATAATTAGTTACTTTCCCTTTTTAACAAATGTCACATCCAAATTTGTTTTCAAATTTGTGAAAGTGATTTTCAAGCCAAGATCCATTTCATTGTTCAATCTTGTTTCACGCTATCAATGTCCCTTTAAGAGTACATATGCAGTGATTTAAAGGAGTAAGTTTTTTGACCTGTATGTGTGTGTAAATGTACTGACATCCTGTAGAGTGCATGCACTTGGCAAAGTTCCTATTTTATTAACAACCCCCATATATAAGGACAAAAGCCTTTTATGTTTTGAAACAAATCAGCAAAATTTAGCTTAAAGTTCCCATAAATCTTCCCTTTATTTCGTTCTACCCATTGGCATATTATTGAAATTCTTTTCCTTCATATAGTTTTGCAACCGTGCCTCGCAAGGGTTTTAAATTTTCCAACCCGGCCAACCATCCATTACAAGCCAATAGTGGTGGTTACCTAGTAACAGGCAAAATATGGTATTGCCCAAGGTGGATTGATATGGTAGTATTCTGAAATAGTTCAAGGTATAAAATAAAAATTCAGAGTATGTGCACTTAGAAAAATGGTTTTCCATATTCACTTCTATATGCACAGTCTGCCTCAAATAATGGTAGATTTAAAAAGGTATTTTTTTATCAATGAATTTAAAAACAACTTCTTTAACTCTTAACTAAATTTCCACAGATGGAGGTTTTCCTCCTTTTTTATTGGCATTAGTTGTAACTTAATGTCACCATACTTTATAACTGCAGAAATTAACAGAAAGGTTACCTTGAATTTGGAACCAGCGAGATCAGGCTTTTAAACAGTTTTATTATATGTTACATCTAGTCAATCAGGTTTTTAGGAATTTCCACTCGACTACAACAACACTTCAAATTTAGAAAGATTTTATCTTACCTAATATGGATAATGGAATGTCACAGCTGCCTTGTTCCTTGATCTCAAAAGCTTTTGATACAATCACCATAGGCTCCTTATAGATAAGCTCAAGTAACATGGCCATCTTGTGGAATTACTTCTTGGTTTATTTCCTACCTTAGTGATCAAAACAGCCTTGTTAAAATCGGACTAGTTTTTTCCAAATTCGGTAACCTAAATATTGGTGTTCACAAGGGTAAAATTTTAAGGGCCTTTTACTCTTCATACATTTATGTAAATATCTCCCTTCATGTGTAAAAAATTGCAAAACAAGTTATGTATGCTGACGATGCAACTTTGTTATTTCGTGCTTCTGACCCAACTTCACTTCCAATGTAATCTTGACGTCAATTTAAACAATATTGCAAAATGGTTCCACAATAATAAACTAACTCTAAATGTAAGTAAGACCAAATTCATGCTTTTTGGAACACCCAAAAATCTTAAGTTTAATAATATTTCTTTGATTTATAATAATAATGTTATTGAAAAAGTTAATCACTTCAAATATCTTGGTGTTATTTTTGACAACAATATGACATGGCACAACCACAGTTTATCCTCAAGTATTTCCAAGCATTGTGGCATTATTCGTCATGTTAAATATTATTTACCTAGAGATGTTATCAAAATGTTGGCTGAAGCTTTAATCATGCCACTACTTGACTACTGCAGTCCAATTTGGTCTAACTGTTCAAATGATCTACTATCAAAAATGCAAAAAAATTCAAAATAGGCTGGCAAGAATTCTTTTGTCAGCTGATATAAGGACGCCAATTGATAACATGATGGACTCGCTTCAGTGGGTCAAACTAAATAAGCGCTGGAATAATCATATCCTCATCATTGTTTTCAAGTGCCTTATAAGGGTGTGTACCAAATTATTTATCTTCTCAGTTTAAGTTTACTCATTCTGTTCACCAATATCAAACTAGGCATCAGGTATCCAATACACTGGTCATTCATCATTCAAACTCTAATGCAGCTGAACACACCTTCCATACAAGAGCAGCTATCTTATGGAATAACCTTCCTCACAATGTGTATCTAAATTTTGAAAATTTTACAACAAAGCAGTTTAATAACATCCTGTAAGCATTTCTCTTGCCATGTAAATTACTTTTACTGTTCACTCTACTGCATGCATATTTTCATTCCTTTAATATTGTAAAAGTTGTAGATAATGTACATGTACATTGTATAGTGTAATTTTAAATTCTCATGTAAATCAGGGCCAACTTGAAAAGCAGTGTAAACACTGAATGTTGTTACCCTGTGGAAAGAAAACCCAAATAAATAAATAAAATAAATAAAATAAATATTATCCAGAGCAGAAAGGCCACTCTGATATAACATTTGAATTTCAAGGAATGAATTACATCTCATAAAGAAACTTAAAAGCTGCAAACATGTTACAAAATAGATGCATTTTTTTAACAGGCATGTGTTTAAACCTCAAATTAATGTAAGGGGTGTCTGCATGTAAGAAAAGAATTTGATATTGTCATCAAGATCAATTTACTCTTGAGGGGAGAATCTTTTGACATTGAGGTATCATGAAACAAGACAAGGGTTAGGTTATCAGGTAATTTCAAGTTGCTGTTTCCAAGCGGCATAACCTTAACTAAAATTTCCACAGATGGAAGGTTTTCCTTTTTTAATTGGCATTAGTGTACTTAATATCACCCTACTTTACTGCAGAAAGTAACAAAAGTACTTGAATTAGGAACAAACAGAAATATGAGCAAAATATTCTGTGAAGAAGAGAATATGAAGAGCATGACAATTGTCCCTTAAAGGTGGTTGTTCCGATTTATGTGTATTGTGTTCTCTACTTGATATGAGAGCCTGGCACTTGCACATAAACCCCATCAAGTACCGTGGGAAACAACCTTGCGGTTTTGATGGTAGACGCGATAATGCATGTTGCAAAGCCCTATTCAATACTGTGCTAATAAAAGTGGTTAACCACTAAAACGGCGGTTTTTTGTTTATATCTTGGGAATGAAATGGATTTGAGGGCTCAAATTTCAGGACAACAATGAGAAAAATACGGCCTTTCATCTGATATCAAAATCGATACTACTTCCGGGTAAATCAGGGGGGTCCCAAAGACGATCGGAACATGCCCCTTTAATGAAATTCAGCGTTTTTTTAAGATGCAGTGCATGGCACAGTCAGTGAAACCGAATGAAAGATTGGCACAAATGGGGTTTTGAGGTGAAGGTCATCTAATTAAGATGGAAACTTTATATAATTAAATCAGGTCATCCCCTTTAATGAACTTGTTTTGAAGTGTGATACGAGAAACATTTCCTGATGTGCCATTCTTTTTGAGACAGACACTACGTAAATATGCCACACACACACAACAACTGCGTTCACACACTGAAACACATCCACCCACTCATATTACACACACACACACGTAGATACACACATGCAACACACACGCACATACGTACCTGCAAATACATTAAATGAATGCAATACCTATATTACCTGGCAATGAACCTTGTCATTTTGGGATAGGAATGACACACCCTTTGCCAATGACTTACCTGAAGGCTCAACGTCACAGCTAATTGGACATGATCCAAAACAGGGCACTGAACTTGTGATCTTGACATAGATATCCTTTTCTACATTGGTTTTTGAAACCTTGACAGAAAGAAAGAAAAAATCTTAAGATAGATATTTATTGGTCACCCATTAGATTTGAAGGATATAAATCTTAATCATTATATAAGCTTACAATGTGTCAGCAACAGCCTGAAGTTATAATTTGAAACTATTAGGTCTTGGGGACTATACTCTGTAAACCTAGAAGTACAAAGTAAATTAATCAATACGCTGCGTAGAATTATCGCGCCTTCTTGCCAAACACGCTTAGGCGCAGTCTAAATCCATGAAATCGCACGCGATTTAAGACACAGCGCATGATGTACGAACAAATCTCTTACACTGAAGCACAAAATACTGGTCATATAAGTTGACATACCAGGCATTCCTTGTGAGACTTGTGTGGGAGTTTATTGATTACTTTGTACTTCCAGGTTTATGGAGTATACCTATTTGAAGGATATAACCCTTAATCATTATGTAAGCTTACAATTGTCAGCAACAGCCTGAAGTTATGATTTTAAACTCTAGGTCTTAGGCACTACTTATTTGAAGGAAATAAATGTTTATTATGTAAGCTCGCACTGTCTGAGCAACAGCCTGAAGTTATGATTTGAAACTACTAGGAAGAACAGCCTTGTGTTGAAGTGGGCTCCCGTGGTTAAATAAAGTTGAATGAATTTGAAGGATGTAAATGTGTATCATTATGTAAGCCTGCAACAGCCTGAACTTGTGATTTGAAACTACTAGATCTTAGGCACTCTTTATTTCAAAGTTATAAATCTTTACTATTATGTAAGCCTGCAATGTCTCAGCAACAGCCTGTAGTTACTACTAAAATCATTGCACGTGTTAATAAACCCTTTTTGAAAGGAAACTGATGAGGGTATTGATTAATCAGCATTCTGGGTTTGATTCATTCGAACAGTGAACTATTGAACTCGTCCTGTCGCCGCACAGTCCACTGAACTTGATTGCACTCTACTTGTGTTACAATTGTATGTAATAATGATTTTGTAGCAAAAGCCAGAATGCGTCACAAATGAAATTACTACCATCTGTTTGGTGAATTCAGTTCCCCTCATTGTGCTGGGTGACATTAAGAAAACACCCCAAGTCTGAGCAAGAGAGAACGCTTCAAAAGAGGTGCCAAATGATATGCCGAGTGAAACATGAATGTTTCAACATGAGTCGTCGTCTCTCGCGTCACGACCGGAGTCCCTATAGGGGAATTGCTAGAGGAACTCGTAATTAGAATTGACAGATAGTAAAATGACCGAGACTGACTGGGATGGGTTCACCCGTTTCCCCTCGATGATAAAGCTGAGACGTGTCCAAGTAAATACACTCAAGATAACATTAATTTATTATGTGGGTCTTAATATCCCAGACATGACGAGGCATTTTGTAGGTTACCACATAGCAGACTCCTTGGATTGGGGTTTTCTGTTAAACTTCCTTTAACATTTGCCAAAATATCAAATATTGTTTGTTCTGGAACAATTCCTAATTATCTGTATCTTACTGTAAATTGGATAACAAGCTCAACAAACCAACTTCTCTATGCCCTAAACTTGCCTGGATGTGAGGAACTATAGTTAAGAAATACTCATCAGCAAAAATTACACCTAAGGTGCTAAAAAGCAAAATTACTGTGGGTATGCCTGTAGCAACCATATGTCTGCATACAATTAGTCATGTCACCAAATAGCATTTTGCTATTTTCAGCCCATCGCTCTGTTTGCATGGTTAACATTTACCCTGACCTCAATTCATGTCAAAATAATTCCTTGCCCTTGTTCAGGATATAAGATAGGAGAGGCCAGTGAGACAAATGTGAAGGTAACATGTATTCTTGTTCAGCAGCGCATCCGTAAGAGTGATGACTCAATAGTCACCGATTGCTGACTTTACCCCGCTGGGAATTCTTATTTACCATTATAAGTGATGTTTGTCAGGTTGTTGCTATTACATGTAGGTTTTCCATATCAAATTTATTCACCCAGCATTATTTGAGAAGAAAGCAGTGTGTAAACAGCTTAGGATATAAACAGTATATCTACATTAAAGGGATAAGCTGCAATTGTGCGAGAGGATTTTTTTAAAATTATAAATCAGGATTAAGTTGTACAATTTCATTACACTAAAGTAGGGAAAACTTCACTGGAGTTATGAGAAAAATGTAAGCTTGCTTATGAGACAAAAATCTCAGTTTTGATGGAGTGATGTGGGGGATGAGGCTCTCAGTTGGGTCATCCACCCCTCTAAAATGAAGTGTGTTCTTTAATAATGATTAAAAAATTGTAAGATATTTAATACAGAGATTAACACACATGTATTACACATGCACAAACACATAAAAACAGTGAAACATAATACTAAAAGTTGGGGACTTACAAAACAAATGGCAGTCAATGTCATAACATTGAGAAAAAAGAATCAGGCCAAATGACAAAGAAATGCTGGAAGAACCACTCAGTATTCAGGTGTCTTGCTGGATGTATGTATGCATGTACAGATAACTGTTGCCATGTCCGTTATCAACCAAAAAGGTCAACCTAAAAGGTACATCTGATAGGTAAGGTGGCCCTTGAGTTACATTTTAGTGATACTAACATTCTAAATAAAAAATGGCTTTTATAAAAATTCCAAACTTGATATAAATTTAAGAATTTTGTCAATGTTCTGCAATTTAAGGTTGTGGACATTTCAAAAATACATAACCAATTTTTGTGTAATTTTAAAATAATCACACTCTACCTGGATTTGAACTGCCCTTAAGTACTGTTTCACAATTTTCTTTTAAACTCTTATTTGCAGATTGAAAGTGAACTTATCTACCAGAATAATGCTAATACCTTTCGAGAACAGCTGCAGAGGATTTGTGAAGAGGCAAAGAGGATGAGCCCAACAACGACAAGTGACGTGCAAACAACAGAGACAGCGGCAGCAGTAGCAGCAGCGGCAGCAGTAGCAGCAGCAGCAGCAAGTGGGACAAAGGAGTATCCTTCTGCACCCAGCCCCAAAACAACTGTAACAGAGACCCCTTCAGGGCCACCATCTGGGGACACATCTGCTACTCAGAGCTCAGATGATCAGAGCCCTCCTCAGGTAAAAAAATTTAGAATTTTTAACACACACTGCTGAAACATTTAAACATCAAATTACTATACTCGGGCTCATATTTTCTTGGACAGTAAAGAATGTATGCCCGCTGTGGCATGGTGCGGCATTGTGTTGCACGTAGACTCTCTACACGCAACGATCAACGCACGCGTTTGTTATTTCCAAGAAATTATGAGCCAGAGTATAGAGGATAATATTTCTAATTAAAATTATCAGGGAAAAATAAAAAAAAGCATGTGATAGACTCAATATTTATCATTTTTTTTCAATCATGTGATGCGATCAGGACTTGATCTTTGAGTTAGTTTTAGTAGCCAAAGGATTGGTCGTAGTCGTGCTGGAAAGTCAAGCTTAAGGAAACATTGAGTAAACAGTATTCTATCTTTATATTAGCTGTATAAAATGTAACAAAAGATAAAAATACATTCCCCTTTTTCACCTGTACATTCACATGTATATTTCTTTTTCAAATCCCAGATCTCTGGAAGCCGTGTACCAGAAGCAGCATATGTTGATGCTAGCAAAGCAGTAGTTCCAAGCTCACCCAGGAAAGAAGTGCAGCAAGTTCCAACTGGGCAAACAGCAGCAGGAGGTGTAGTAACTGCAGGTGCATTCAGGTCTGGTACACCTCCAGGAACCACTGAAAAAGCAGTGGGAGATACTCTTGAAGGAAATGCCCGACCAAGACAACGTTCTGAGCCCCTGCCAACTATAAGGCCAATTATATCACCAACTGATGGTACGGAGGTTCAGCAGCCACAAACTCAAATGCAGCAGCAACAGCCTCCACAGTTACAACAGCAGCAGCCTCCACAGTTGCAGCAGCAGCAACCTCCACATTTGCAGCAGCAACCGCCACATTTGCAACAGCAACCTCCACATTTGCAACAGCAACCTCCACATTTGCAGCAGCAACAACCGCAAGGGATAGTCAGTGTTAATAGCAATGTTATCGTTCCTCAGCCTATATATCCTAACCAAGGTATGCTGCCACCTGGAATGGTAATGACTACACAAACTCCTGTCAGCAGTTTTCCCCAAGGTGTCACAAGTGCACCGACTCAATCAGAGCAAAGTACTGTGTGGGTTCATGGAGGTGCACCGACTCATTTTATTCCACCTCAAGGAGTGAGCAAACAGCCCCCACAAAATCTATCGCAGCAAGGTGGAGTCATTTTAAGTCAACCTGTTACACCGGCTCCTAGTCAGGCTACAACACCAGCCCTTTCTCAACCTGTTACTCCAAGCATGACTCCAGTGGCAACCACTATGGTACAGCAGCCGGTAACAGCAGTTGTAGCAGTAACACAGAATGGTCATGTAGTTGTGCCGACTACAGCCCCGCAGCAGGCAGCCCACAACAATGTGGTCGCTAAAAAGAACACAAAAGCCTCACTGGCAGATTTACATTCTCAGCTTAGTAAGCTACATCGAGGTCAGCCGCAGTCAATGTCACAACCACCAACACCAGTACATACCCCACACCCAGCAGCTACTCAAAATGCCCCAGGAGACCAGTCACAAGTGGTGTCCACAACACAGCCAGCAGTTGCACCGGATGCTATGCCGGTCACAGCATCTATGAGTACCATGGCTGCCTCTCAGACACCAATGGCATCTGGAAATGCTGTTCACACCCATCCACCCCAAGTGATCCCTCCAGGCCCTCCAGGTCATCAGCGCCAGTCGTCATATCCAAGTATGTTAGAGCAAATGGACCCTCATGCAGTCCCTATAACTGTTAGTGCTAGTGCCTCCAGCCTAGAGGTGAAAGAAGCAGCTGAAACGAAACTCGATCGGAGAAAATCCGAAGGTGAAATATTGAAAACTGCAGGTGGGAGATTCCAGGTACAGAGAGTACAGGATGATCCATTGAATACAGAAATAAGCAATGAAAATGCAAGTACTGATGCGAGCACATCAGAAGGATCGTTGGGTGTAGGAGACAGACCAAGGGCTCATTCTGATTTATGTAGAAAGTCTTCCAATGAATTAAATGCAAGCGCAACTTCCAACGCATTAGACACTGCCAAGACAATTATTAAAGGTCGATTTCAGGTGACACCCACTGATCCAGTGAATATTTTGCCACCACTTTCCACAAAATCTGCAGCCTCGACTGAAGGACAGCCCAGTCCAGAAGTGAAGGAAGTAGTATCTAGCCTTGTCACACAAACAGCACAGAGTATTGATAAGGACAGGCAATCACCAGGGGCAAGCCCTACACACGTCCCTTCTCAACCACAAATTGTGCAACATGGACGGTTTCAAATTTCAAGCGTGGCCGAGGATTTGGCCTCTGCTGTAGATAGAGTGCACGCCGAACATGCAGCGGCGGCAGCAGCAAGCAAATCGCAACCACCACCACCCCAGCAGGTTGAGCCACAAAGGCCACCACTCTCATCAACGCCTCCAATTCAGCTGGAAGGCACCACGATAGTGGAAGCAGAACCTTCTCCGCGAGATATGGGCACGCCAACGCGAATGATGAGTGTGGAGAGGAAAGGCAGTGTGGTGAGTTCTGTGAGCAGCGGAAGGGGGACGCCGGATAGTACAACGACAGATACAGGGACATCAAACCCAGTCCTGCAAGATGTGACAGCTTATCCAGGCAGACTTCAGCAACAGCAGCAGCAGCAGCAATTAGTAGGAGGTGTCATTACAAGTGCACCTCAACAAGCAGTACCTGTATCACAGCAAGTGACACCTCCAGACAGGACAAACTCTCCTGGATCGGTGGTGAGTATTATATCTTAAAGACACCCATCATAACAGTAGCAGCATATGGCATGTATCAATGGAAAAGTACTCCTTAGTCTCAAAAACTTAACACGTGGGTATTATTTTTTGAGAGAAAAAGTGGCATGTCAATTTAATTCAACATAGTAATAAGAATGATACAGGATACAATCAAAAGAATACAGAAATGAATTATATACTAGAACCACCACTGGACAATGTCAAAGGGCTTAGGTAAGAAAGCTGCTCTTAAAGAGAATTCGATATAACTACAGGTTGTGTACTAGGACAAAAATAAACACACATTATTGAACCAGAAACATGGCTTAAAAAACTGAGGGAATAAAGTTGAAATTTAATTAATTGTGAAGTGGATGTCACTGGCAGAGTAAGACAATTGGACAAACACATACGACAAAGAAACCAAAATAAACAGGCCCATATGCAAGGGGGTGCAGTCGTACCCCCAAAATTCATCATAAAGGCAAAGGTCCATGTTTTGCTGATTTTTTTTGATAAAAAGGTCCAATATTTAGATAAACTTTGACAAGAAAGTCCACTTTTTGGTGATGAGATGTTCAAAAGTAAAAAAAAATGACCATTTTAGGGGGTTAGGTCCATAATACCAAACAATGTCCATTTTTTGATGTCCAGCCACCCCCAAAAATAAATCCTAGTATGGCCATGTGATAAAACAAAGAAAAGGAAGAGGGGCCAACATGTTCGCTACTACTAGAAAAGAACTGACTTTGGAGTAAGTACTGAGTTGAAGGAAATGAAAAGAAGAGAGAGGCGAGAAGATAGAAGAGGAAAATACAGAAAATTGGAAACTAAGTTGATTTCCAGCATGTATTGTCTACGGTCAGGGAAAAGAGTTTGCGAGTTGTTTGTATAATGTATATGGCTGCCCAGTACTTCACACATAGTTATCATAACAACAGATTTTTGGCTCAAAACTCTTAACAAATTCTGACAACATTAAGATTATTTCTGTGTGAAATAATAACATGCGATTAAATACCAACTTATCAATTTGTATTATGCTATCAAATAAAAGAAACAAAAAATGTTTAAAATTTCTTCATTTTTTGTTGCCTGAAATTTGTTCGCAGAGACTTAGTAATCACTTTGTGTTCTGTCTGTCTGTCTGTCATGCTGTGTCTGTCTGTCTGAACGTCCGTGTTCACGTGCTTGTATACGATTTATCTGAGTTCGTAAGGGCTACGGTGATTACTTGGTGGAAAGAAGCGGGTCCAAAGTTCTCGACCTGATTAGATGTTGGGCGTAAAATATGCTAATTAAGGATCTAATTTGCATAATCTACGAACATTTCCCGTAAGGCTGTGTACACGTTTCTGGAGTCCGTTTATAAGGCACGATGATGATGTAACTTGGTGGAAGGGAGCGGGCGGAGAGTCTCGAACTGAGTAGATTTCAGGGGTAATTCGGGCAAATTAAGTATGCAAATGATGTAATTAATATGCAAAAATCGGCTTAATTGCTATAATTTTGAAACGGTACATCGGTACAGAAAATTCTGCGCTGCATGAAAGTCTATAATGGGGCGCATTCTTTTTGCAAATTTTTAAAAGTACATGATATATGCTGCTTAGGTATGAAATGAGCTAATAATATGAATAATTACTGTATCTCTGAAAACAGTTACATAGGATAGGCAAAAAATTCCTTCGCCTGAATGGAAAAGGAAACATGCCGTGCATCTTTGTGTGAATTTATAATTGGTTAAAAGTGGCATTATGGAGGTTAAAATATGCTAAATTAAGTGTCTAATTTGCCTTAATTTAAGAAAAAAAAAAAGTTGTGTACAAGTTATCGAGAGTTCCGTAAGGCATATAATGATGACTTGGTGTTAAGGAAGCGGGTTGAAGAGTTCTCGACTGGATTAGATTTTGGGGCGGATTTTGGGGTTAATTAGGTATGCAAATGAGCTAATTGATTTGCATAATATCTGCGTAATTGCTATATTTTTTAAACGTACATCGGATACACAAAATCCTTCCGCATGAAAGCCTGTATTGGGGGCGCAGCTTTTTGCCATTTGAAAGTATGTGATATTTGCTGCTTGAGGTATTTGCAAATGAGCTAATTCAATATGCATAATGGCTGTATCGCTGAAAAAGTACATCGGATGTGCAAAATTCCTTGGCTAAATGAGACTTGTATGCCATTACATTGTTGTGTGAATCATACTAATAGTTAGGTCAAAGTGACATGTGGCCACTTAAAGGGGCATTTTGTGATGCAATTGATCTAAGTAAATATGCAAAATTGCTCGATCGCTGAAAACAGTACATTGGATATTTGCCAAAATTTGTGTTACATGGAGCAGGTGGGGTGTTGAGAAGGAGAGGGGTTGTTGGGAGGGGTGGAGTAGAGTGGGGGAGGATTGGGGGACGGGGGTGGAGGTGAGGGGGAGGGGGGGGGGGGAGGGAGAGTGCGGGAGCGGGGAGGGGAGTAGGGGGACCGGGTGGTGGGAGGAGGGGGGAGGGTTTGGGTCGGTGGGCGGGAGGGGGGAAGGGGGTGGGGGGGTGAACCGGAGGGTGGCTGAGGGGGGGGGGGGGGGGAAAGGGGGGTGGGAGGGGGATCGGTGGTGAAAGGGTGTTGGGGAGGGGGGGGGGGGGTGGGGGGGGGGGGAGGGGGTGGAGGAAGAAGGGTGGTAGGACGGGGGGGGGGTACGTGGGGGAGGGGGCTGTGGTTGGGAGGGGAGGGGAGTGGGGGTGGGGGGTGTGGCGGAGGGGGGGGGGGTCGGGGGGGGAGGGCGAGGGCGCGGGGGTGCGGGAGGGGGGGTGGTCGGTTGGACTGAGGGGGGTGGTGAGGAGGGGGGTGTTGGTGGAGGTGTGTGGTGTTGGGGAGGGGTGTGGGGTGGCGTGGGGGCTGGGGGGGGGGGTTGTTGGTGAGGTGGGGTGGGAGGGGGTGGGGTTTTTTTTTTTTTAAGGAGGGGATGGGGGGTTGGTGTGGAGGAGGGGGTTGGGGTGTTGCGGGGGGGGGGTGTGGGGAGGGGGATGGGTGTTGCGGGGTGATGTGGGGGCTTGGGGAGGGGGATGGGTTGTTGAGGTGTTGAGGGGGGTGTTGGGGAGGGGGTGGGGTGTTGAGAGGTGTTGGGGATGGGGGTTTGCGGGGTGTTGGGGAGGGGGTGGGGTGCTGAGGGGTTGTAGGGGAGGGGGTGGGGTTGCTGAGGGGTGTAGGAGGGGGTGGTGGTGCGCAGAGTGTTGGGGAGGGGGTGGGGTGGTGATGCGAGCTGTTAAGGGGAGGGGGTGGGGGTTGGGGAGGGGGTGGGGTGGGGTGTTGCGAGGGTGGAGGAGGGGGTGGGGGTTGAGGGGGGTTTTGTTAGGTGCGGAGGGGGATGGGGGTTGCAAGGGGGGGGGCAAGGGTGGGTGGGGTGTTGCAGGGTTGGGGAGGGGAATGGGGAGGTGGAGGGGGTGGTGGGGGAGGAGTAGGGCGGGGGGGTGTGGGGAGGGGGTTGGGTGCTGCGGGGTGGAGGGGAGCGGGTGGAGTGGTCTGAGGGGTGTGTGGGAGGGGTGGAGGTTGCGGGGGGAGGGGGTGGTGGGCGGGGTGTTGGGGAGGGCACATGCGCGGTGTGCGGGGGGGTGGTGTTGGAGAGGGGGTGGGGTTTGCTGGATGTTGTTGGGGTAGGGGGGGGTGTTAGGGGGGTAGGTAGCGGGCGGGGTGTTGTGGATGTTGGGGGGGGTGGGGTGTTGCGGGGGGGGTGTTGGGGCGGGGAATATTTGCATCCTCCATTGCATATGCTTGCACTTTTTTTGGGAACACCTGTTTCCATACACTTGCAATCTGGTCTGCTGCTCTTTGTCTTACAGCTATACGCGAAAGCAGGCGAGACTTGTGGTTCGAGAACCGCCTTGTTATGTATATGGGTACTCTACTGTGAAACATGCCTTATGCTTTACATCTTTCATTTAGTATTGCAGTTGGCCAAACAAGCGTCAAATTTTGCCTAGCAATGATTGTAGTTTATGGATAAGAACTTCTTTGTTTTACCATAGTTAACTTCATACTTTGGTAAACCAAGGTATCAAATCTAGAATCATCATCATCCTCCTCCTTCGATCTCATTGTCAGCCTCAAACCAGAAGTAAATAACTAATGTTCTAATCAATTTTAGGTAATTATCCTGGTTATTGATCTGGCATTAACCATCCAACTTTTCTTATTACAGACCAGCCAAGCCGTTGTACAAAATACTGGGCAGTTTGGTCTTAGTCCTGATAGTGAAGACAAAGAACTGCATGAGATCCTCCAAAGGTAATAAAAACTTGATTTTTAAATTAACCACTTCCCAGCTGCCACAAAACTTGAACAATATTACTGCTTGTGCTACCAGGCCAAGTGTATATACAATGTAAATACAAAATCAAAGCATTGGATGTGGGTAGTTGTCCCCAGCATGACCTTGAACCTTAATAGGGCTGTACCTGTGTTACTAGAAGTCAAACCGAGACAAACTATAGCTTTTTTTAATTCTTATAACAAGACAAATGTATCGGTGTACAATTAAACACAATTTGACCCGATTCCAAAATTTGCCTTGTACTAATTTTACCCCTTATTTTACAATGTTCCCATTTCCCAGAGGTCGGACCCCAAAATTCTGAATTCAGCATCCTTTGAACTTTTGAAACACACCTAACCTTATTACTGAAATGGGATCTGCATTTACATACTATTAAGAAAATAACATTTAGTTAACTTTCTGTTTAGTTTACTGTTTATGCTGCCACTTAAGTGGTAGGAACTGGCATACAAGTATTGACTGCTCATGAGGGAAATGGTGCAAAATGACTACCCGAGGTGTACTGGACAGACTATTTTAGTAGAAAATAGTAGGCCCATGGTCTGCAGTCACCGAGGGGAGGTATTTTGCACCATTTCAAGAATATAGAGCAATCAATATTTGTTATATCTAACATAATAAAAATGTTTCTGTCATTTGATATTCTTTCATAAACAAAAACTTGCCAAGCAACATGTCAAGATCAGCTGCCACACAAGGCTCAATCCATGTCCATGAATCGCAGCTCACTCTCCTGCAAATTTCTCGAACTGCTCTAGACATTTGATTTGTTTTATGGTATTAGCGCTATCTACAGCATTGAGTAATTGTTCCAGTGCTGCTTCAACTAAAATCCTCCATTTTGAGTAAAAAAATTCAATGTAAATTGCCCAGCTGCAATGAAACGAAAACATGATCGAGCAGACGATCTGATCGATAAGCGCTGCAGTGTCAAGGTCGTGTCGCTGATCGGATCAGATCAATCATCGTGAGGCACAGTCAATGCAAGATACCAATGCAGGGAAAAGTTCCCATAAAAATGGACTATTTCCCTTTGATTGGGGAAATAGTAACGTTTTATGGGAACTTTTTTTCCCTTCTGTGAAATTTGGGGAACTAGCCTAAATATATGACATGTGATATAGTATCCACCAATCAAATGACAGAAATATTTTTGTGGTATATAATATTAATTGGCCAGAATAACAGCTTGTATGCCAGTGATAGGAACTATTCCTATTTTTCACTCAATTTCTTGGACGCAAGCTTTTCATTTTGAACCTCTAAATGGACCAAAGTCAGTTCAAAATATCCACTTTGAAGAGCCACTTGGGTTATTTCATACCTATTTAGATGAAATCAAATTTAAAGTAATTAGAACAGGTCTAAATGTCTACAGTTACATTTGCAAGGCAGTGTCTGCCTTGTTTTCCATACTTATGCAGGTGTCATTTTCAATCTTGAACAACCCCCCTCTTAAAAGTGAAGTTAAGGCGTGGTGGCTGTGATTGGACATCAAAGTCTTGAAGCCATAATTGTTTTTCAAGTGCAGTCTTAATGCAGAATGTACTCTCAGTGCATCTATACTAGTACAGATTAATGTTCACGCATCGAGGATACATTCTGCATTAGGACTTCACTTGAAAAACAATTAATGGCTGTCATTACTTTGGCATTGCCAATGAAGCGTTGAGTCTTGAGAGGGGTTCAAGCGTTGTTCAGAATTCAAACTGACACCAGCATTAGGTCAGAATACTCTTTAGCCCTCTGAACTACCTGCTGATAGGTTACAAAGAAGATTTGATTTATTGAGCAAATTGGTGCTCTGGTAAGAATTGTGGTAGGGCAATAGAGAATTTAGTTCAAATATTTTAGAAACTCTTATTTTAATTGGTTACTCAAATGACTATAATGTGTAATCAGCCAATAGGAAACATCAATAGGCAGTTGTGCTCGGGCAGGATGAAGAGGACATGAAAGAACTACCTTAATCTTCAGTAGGATGTATTTTTAACAATTGTTTTTTTATTCTGTATTTGAAAACAGGCATCAAGATGAAAGGAAAAATATGGAAGCACGCCACCGTGAGGAAATCATAGAGCACATGAAATCCAAACGACTTCCTCCACCACTTCAGAGCCCTCCCTTCTATGGCTACAGCTACAGCTACATTCCAATGGCGCATCCTGGTTATGTCATGCATCCTCATCCTCACGATGGTGCAATGTATACTTCAATGATTCCGTATGGTGCGTTCCATCAGTACAGCCAAGGAGCGTCTGCTTCGATGCCTCACATGGGAAGAGGAAGCCCGCCCACTATTCCCGGGTTAGTGTCTGCTCCCATGCAGGGACAAGGTGCCATGCCATTCATATATGGTAACAGAATAGGCATGCCTGGGTACAGTATAGCTGGACCACCAATGGGCAGCTTGGACTATCACGGGCCAGATGCTTCGCTACAAGTAGGCTCGACAGCACCGGCACAGACTAATTACAGTGTTGCACCAATGGGCAGCAGTTCACATACAGACCTTGCCAGCAGCTTAACCTCCTCTGATCTGACTACTGGGATGATACATCGAAGTAACAGCTATCCATCAATAGAGCAACAGTTTGACCAGAGTGCCATGTATGCTGCTGAGAACACGCCCTTACCAAGCACCCCAAGAGGGCAGGTGCAAACCAGTGTACAACAACAACACAACCCACCAATGAACCCAGTCTCAGAAGTAGCCACATCAGTTCAGTACAGTACACATACAAGTCAAGTCACTACTACAACAGGCGGAGCTCAAGTGTACCCAGTTACCGTCGCCATGCATTCGACTCCATCACCGGATTCAAGACAACCTGTACAAATAGCTAGTAATGTCCAAAGTATGACCCTTGGCACTGCACCGACTGACGGCAACCCAGCCAGACCAGGGGAGGTAGCTGCAGCACCGGTGGTAGATACAAGGCCGGAAGATCAGGCGATGGGAGGACAGGGCCCAAAGAAAGGAGTGTTTACTGATGAATTCCACCTGTTGGCAGACTTGAGCAAAACTACTGTTCAAGTGGCAAAACCAGAAGAAAAGAAGATCTCACTGAATGAACTTAAGAAAAATAAAGTGAAACAGGATCTGAAGAGTAGTGTTAATCCAAATGGCAGCTCGACAGCAGGGCAGGCGAAACCAGCATTTGGTCGTGCGCCAAGTGGGGATTCTATCAAGTAAATCTCTCATCTCCAACTCATAATATATCCACAGTACCTGTATAATAGCATTGCTTTGTATTAACAGTGTAGATGAAATGGCGTGCTTTCTTCAGAATGGAAGATGAAATGCATTTCCTATGATTAATGTTAATTTTTCTTTAATTTGGTGAAGTTCAAAAAAAGGCTGTAAATGATTTCTTTAATGAGGATGTTGATGATACTAGAACTTGTCCAAAGTTTGTTAAGCATTCCACAATTGGTTATTTTGAATGCCGTTGCTGTAGTAACCATAATTAGCCCACCAAAATTTTTGTACAGCTTTGTGTTATTGTACAGTGACCACCCAATAGTACAACGTAAGGAGATATTTCCGGCAGTTTCGAACCCTGCGAATAAAATCACAACTACAACAACAGAGTTTCTCTTTTGAGTAACAAGACAAATGGTATTGGGATCAGTTGTGCAGGACACACTTGAAGGTTGATTAGATGTGGAATTCAACATGATTATCAAAGCTGAGTGTATTCTTAAGTTGTTTATCAATTTTAGGAGGTATAATCTGGCACTGCTCTGCTGATGTTTCAATTGCATGCTTAAAAACTTTTGTTGCACATATGGAAGCCAGTGGACTTGGGAGGCCTTCTAAATTTGATGCCCATAATATATTTGTACAATAATTACTTCATTTGGCCCGATTTGGCCGTGCTAATAGTATTGGGACTGATTTTGGTCTTACTGGTTCCAAATTGAATTTGGGAAAAATCTCATTTACTGATATGCCAAAAAGATTACTCACAAGAAGCAAAATTATGTACATGTAGTTAAAATAGGAATTGGAACTGCATGTGTTATGCATTTGCCACAAGATTCAAGCAGTTACTAAATTAAATATTGCCTCCAAATACACATTACAGGTCAATTATATCCTTGAATGGTATATCATTATATAGCAGTCAACCTCTCTCTTTGTGACATTCAATTGAAAAGTGTGCTGCTTTTTGTCAAATTCACGATACGACTTAAGTTTTATGTTCATGTTAAATTTCACATGTAAAATTAAACCACTGCTTTATATTCTCAGTAGTATTATAAGTTAGTACTATTGTATGTAGTTTAAACAATCAACGTATTGGTGGTCATAACTGTACATTCATTCCTCGTGTGAAAGCATATGATTTTGTGAACATCTCCCCTGGCAAATAAATGCCAAACAGGAAAAAAAAATCAATTGCCCAAAAGAAAATTAAATATCAAGAGATTGAAAAATTTCTAATTGAAAATGCCAAATTCTTTGTAAATAGTATATATTATTTTGTTACTTTTGAACATGGTCTGGCATCAAGATACTTTCATCTTAAGAGTGAGATATATGGCCATTTCTTTTGAAGATGTTTAATAAGAGAGTAGTGGAAGTCCCGCTCACTTAGCATGGCAACATGATGTGGATTTAGTCATTTGACCACTGAACCAGAGTCTGTACATCAAGGGATATACTACTGGAGGTCCTCTGCTCATTACCTAAAAAGTATTTGTCGAAATCCTTTTAACCAGACATGTGTGCACCATCTGCAAGGGGTAGAGCTAAGCAGTTGATCGTATGACCACATTTATGCACCTCATGCTTGGTGTATGCTGATCTGGTAAAAGGAATTAAGACAGATTATAGAGTGTGTGTCAAGCTCAAACAAGTTTTTTTTTTTATTTTGTGTCCTCTGCATTTTCTATGAAACTGCTAGCTTTTTGTGTGAAATTGCATGCACTGAAAAGGACCAAAATGTGATTTGCCTGTGCATACTTGTAACCAAAGAAGTCTGCTCTGAAGTTGTTTTTTTTAAATTCTCTGATGGTGTGCCAGCGACAAGAAAGTGTTTTTCTAAGGCTCAGCTGCATGCATAGCTCAAGTTAAATGATTAACCACATTGTTGGAGCTCATCTTTTTACACATGCAGAATCTGATGAGCACAAAGCAAAATTCCCTCTCATGTCAACAGAGCTTAGGAACCTCCAGGTACTGCTAAAATCCCATTCACCTCTCGGACAAGTATGTGATGTGATGAGAGTTAGTCTATGAGGTTACGAGTTCATGGGTCTTAAACTACACCTGTATAATGAATCGGCGAAGGAACTAAGCACTGGAAGTGAGAGTGGCAGTGTTCACACTAGCAATTCACAGGGTGCAATTGTGAAAAAAATGTCTGCTTGGATGCTGTATTGCCATGCTGGCCATTACTTATTTTACAAATGAGAGCATTTAATAACCTTTGTATTGAAGGACTATTCAGTATTTATTTCAAGGCCACATATAACAACTTCCAGGAACACTCCGTTGGCCATCATTATCATTACAACAAGTGTGTATTTAAACGAATCGGTTTTCTTCATAGGTTTTGTTTGTATTCTGATTGGTTTAAAGTGCATCAAGATATTTTCAGATAAAAAAAATATTTAGGTTATTCAAAATAACCTTGAAAAAGTGTGTCTGAGCTGAAGCAACATTTGTTCATTTTAGTTACATTATGAACTTTACCAGCTTACATGTCATTAACCTGTGTACAGAATTAAAACGGCCACGCTAAATAAAATTGCAGATGGGTTACCTCAAACTATCGGGTGTATTACATAGTGACAGAACCAGAGTATTAATGTTCTGAGAAAATCGTATTTAAAACATCACAAACAGTGCAGAATCGGTACGCACCAATATACAAGGTCCAAATTATTAAATTGGAAAATTAGATTTAACACTGGAAAATTTGTATTTGGCTTGAATGACCCCAGATGACCTTGTCGTCGGGACTTTTAACATTTTCGGCATCGACAATCGACCCCACCAAGTTTCATAGATGCTATAAGAACAATATCAATCATATTCATATTTTGTTTGTATAAGTAATCATTGTAATAATTTTAAAATGCCCGTCTAAAGAAATGCTCACATACTTTTGTGCCGATAGTTCAGCGTCCGTCACTGTGTAAGACACCAAAGTCTGTTTTCTCAACATACGCCAAAACATCCAAATTTTTACTTAAGATTATTAATAAACTAAGTACTTTAGGGGTTTGAAATCTGTTAAATTTGTAGAAATTGGTAATACATTTTACCTAAACTTTTCAAAAATGATAACGTTTGACATTTTGTCACTATGTAACACACCCAACAAAATGTTAAAATAACAATAATATTTTGGGGTAGCTCAGCAACCCAGGCCAAGTAGACCTTGGGATATCAATTTGCTGAAAACACAAAACTAATCAATCAATTTTTAAAAGTACATAGTGCATTTTTAGAAAGTATGACGCACATGCCGTCTTGTGTCCCCAGCAATAAGCATTGCTTCTAGATAGTATATAAATAAACTAGCATTACCCTTGCTAAAAATGTACCACAAAATAGATTTGATCTATTTTAGCCTGCCAACCTAGTTCATGCTAAATTAGTTGTAAAGAAACCATTTGAATTCATTGATATGAAAGTGTCATACCATAGAATACAAGTGAACAGTTACTGATTCAAGTGAAAAAAGCTATGGGCATTAACTACTATTATACCATAGTGTATCCATTTTTGTATCATAGTTATGACCAATATCTGTATTTACCCATTGTCTTGTATATTGTGGGCTTATTATTAGAATGGTGATATGCTATTAATGCAACAAAAATATGTTGATTGTAATTTACGATCGTCATTGTATTTATATCATATTAAGTATGATAAAACTGCGTGCCTGATATTTTTTCTTATGATGTTATTATTATTGTTATTATTATTATTACTATTATTAACACAAGTGTTTTGTGGGGTTTATTTTGATTCTGATTACAACGGTAATATTAGCATAGCTATTCATAATGCAGCTTCTGGTTCGTATATCCACCATGGGCTAGTGAGTGTTTGAGAACACCATACCACTAGAATTGTTACTGTGACGATTTTTGGCCCAGCTTGTACCAATAAATGCCTTGATTACCCTATTAATGACAAGTAACTTAATAAAGAGCCCATGGTGTTGACTACTATATGTATGCATTAACTGATAAGTGCCTCCTAAACACTGTGCTTTTAAGTCTGTCCATTTTGTTGGGATTGATTTCAAGCCATTTTAAAAAGTATGAAAAGTTAAATGTCATCCGCACATTTGAGGTTCAAATAATGTTTGGTGTGGGTTCAGCCGTTTTGTATGCAACCTATCCCTATGACATGTACTTGTGCAAATGTTGTGTGACTTCAAATCTTGGTCTCATCTCGCCAAAAAAAAAGGATATCCATCCTTCAGTGTCTAGTCATACTAACTAAATTTTGACAAATCTTGCCTTTCAAAAAAGTGTGTCTCGCAAAAGATTTCGGCAACTATTGGGTTTTATCTACCAAGTGCGAACAATTCCGAACATTGTAATCTGTTCGGAAGGAAACATTTGACCAATTTGCGAACCATTTGCTGTAATATAGCCTTTTGTAGATGCCATTATGTAATCGCGTGACTTCATCCCATCCTGGACGCGTCCAGATATTTGCACGTACTTGAAAGGTTTTGCAAAATCGAGAACAGTCATGATGCTGATGTGTTTGTAATCATAACAGGGTGGTGGGACCAGTCTCCATTCACACCCAAGTAAGATGTCACTCGCACATGTTAGTGAAAAATAGTTCCCCTGGGCTCGAACGTGTCATAAGATTTCCAATGTTCAGTCAAAGTTAAGTGTTTCTCTGCAAAGTTGCATGTATCAACTTTTGAACATAGTGAACCACAAGTATAATAAATACACAGACTTGTTTTGATAGTAGGTGTCTGTATACTCCTAGAGGTTTATTCTGTTAAGAACAGTGGTAAACAAAAACTGTCCGGCAAACAGTAATAACAAATACACAAGCCATTTTCCCCTTCGGAAAGGAAGCGTGTTGTGCATGGTCATCGTAAGGAATGTCGGCTGTATCTGTTATTTTCTGCCTATGCAGCTTGTGCAACATAGAACATTTTTAGAACTTCAGAATCAGAAACCAAAACATGTATTCAGCAAGTTATTACTACATATTTTGTAAACAAACAAAAAAAAACATTCTTTTGCCAAAAAAATTGTTTTAGAGCCCCAGGGGAAACCACTGTGTTTATCCCCTTGAAAAATCTTGCACCTGCAGTAAATCAATTACATGTCGATATGAAAATAAAAAGTGTGTGTACATTAGTCATTCGGCACCCAGAACATTTAGGTATTCCATGTGTTTACAACACTCCTTTGTAAGTGGTATTTTGACATAGGTGTCAGTAATATAACTAGCTAAGGAAACTTCTTTGGTGAGCAGAAACTGTTGCTGGTCAAATAGTTGTTTACTGTACCTTACACTAATACCTCTGAAATGGTTAAAGGAATATGCTTCATAATAGAGTCACATGATAAACCATGAATATCGAAATATGCCATCTCTAGGCATAAAGAGGCATCGGACCTTTTCCCAGTGGGTGTGTGGCTTTCACGTGGAATAGCTTAATGGGGTTCCTAGCTGCATATGGTGCAGTTCACACCAGTGTCTGTATATTGTATCTATTTTCTATGCAATAAGGGTCTTATCCACCCTTTTATATGCATGTACAGTAGTAGCCGCTTTATAATCTGAACAGCCGTATCTCTGTGCAAATTGCAGGTCAGAGAAGTGATCCTGTGTATATAGTGCACAGTATTGATAGTGTGCTATGATCTATTTGGTGATGATAATAAACTGGGCAATTTTGCACAGAGATTCTGCAGGTGGATTTTTTTGAGCGGAGGTTATGGTTGTGTGCTGGGTAAACTTAATTTTGAAATACTGTGCTATGTTCCCAATGTACAGTGTGAAGGGTGTGTAATCTGTCATTAATTTGTCACAAGTTTGTATGTATAACAAACAAGGGAGTTTGACAGAAAAAGTAATATATCACAGGAAAGCCATGCTGTTAGGTCTGGCCGTAAAATCCGGTCTTGTAAAGCTGGTTTAGAGAAACATAATATTCCATTGGGGATAGATAACATATTTGTCTTGTGGGTTAATTTTAAGGGGAAGGCGGCTTTAATTTCTAAAGTGGTAAATGTCTTGAAAATCCACCAAAGGTGACCATCATAATTTTCAATGTGAATTTACAAGTGATTATTACAAAATGATTTTTCTAAAAGAAAACAATTTTATAAATGGACAAATCAATTTCAGTCAATTGGCAATGATATGTTACTTCTTCCAATAATAAACTTGGGCCATGTACTATGTATAATATTTATACAGTTAAAATATAAACCCTTTTGAAATGGTTCATGTCATACCATAGTTCTAAGTCATTTGCTCTTTCACCAAAACATGCAAATAACATAGATTTTTAACAGTATCCATACTAGGCAACCACTTCATACATGGTTAGAAAAACTTTTAAAAATGTGGTGTATAATATAGAGAAACTGCAATTTGTTACTGAAGGGAGTTAAGACCTCCAACTAGATGGGTAGTTCATAATTCTGTGTAAGTATTTTCCGCATCACACAACGTATCACCAGTGAATTTTCATTGCTTCTTGTACCAGTAATGCCTTTCAATGCAATTGTATCAATCGCAGAGGTCTCTTCAAAAGTTCTTGTCTTGCACTTTTATTTTGATGTAAATTAAAATGGGCCTCAAAGTGCTGCAACGGAGCCTAGTATGCACGCAACTAAAACCAAAGTTCGACCACCTGTGTGGTACTTATTATCATATTAACCTTCAACTAGATAACCATTAAACTGTACATGGTAGATAAATTCAGAAACATCAATATTACTCCAGTATCAGTGTTTTGTATGCATTTGTAGTTTGGGTAACAAAAAATGATTGGGAGGGAAAAATCAAATTATCTAACTCAAAATCTTTATCATTGCCAGCGAGAAGGGGATTGATATTCCCCTACTTTTTCAACATTTCCGTGTGTGGTAGACGTCATTAAACCAAAAAATCAATTCTCTTTACAAATTTTCTTCTCTCTGGGTGAAATTAAAGAATACAACACCCAGGCATATTGTGATCTGTACATCCTGTCTGTGTGTATCTAGATATCCACAAGTCTGGTTATATTTGTCAATTCAAATGCAACATTGTGTTGATGGGAAGGCAAAATATCTGCAAGCACTGCTCTGAGGAAGAGATAGTAGTGAGGAAATATACCTGTTTAAGAAGTATTATAGATGGTTTTCAGAGTATACTTTTTCCATCCCAGTTTTGAAAGAGGGAGTATTTCCTCAATAAGAAATAGGAATAAAATCCAAACAATATTAGCGAACACAAATTTTCTATTGAGTTTGTTTTCCTGAATTGCTGCCAGCAAGAAAAAATAACCACTGGTGTTGCCTGTTCAGTGCTTACCATCAAAAAATAATTTACACTAAAATGGAAAGTGTGTATTTCTTTAAAGATATGACAAGGACTATTTGAGCTAAGAGTATTTCTTTCTTTTTGATTTTGTTTTTATAATGTAATGTAGTGCATAAGAAATTGAATTTGAAATCAATGCTTTTGTTTTTGCAACTTGTTGAAATTTGATGAATGCCTGGGAGAGCCCCTTTTCTAAAACAAAGACCAACTTACACCAATTTTGGGTTTTATTAAAACTATGTTGCTCTTTTGCTAATTTTTCTACGCAGAATAAGACAAACTAGTTTGAAAAATATGTATATGAATGCCGGCATTCAGTCTTTTATCCCCCTAGAATTATCACCTATGATACCATCAGGCTGATTGGCTCATTACAGGACACAACACGAGATGGCCCTTTGAATAACCAATCAAAATAGTGCTGCTATCTCTCTATAAACCGCAACACCATTCTTAGTGTCTCTGATTTGCTCATTACATGATAGTACTTTCCCTGTAACCAATCAAAATAGTTCTTAGATGGCAAGGTAGGTAGTGCTTGGGGGTAATACATACTTGCGTAAAATCATTTAAAGTCACTATTCATCATATGTACGGAAATAAGACCGATCAATACGATTCTGTTAGTTTTATGTCAAGCTGTTACGGTCTCAGTATCCCAAGTAATTTCATATTGTACACGTTAAGAATTTGTAAACATTCAGTTTGATAAGTACAACATTCTGATTCTTTAATAGATTGTAAATGCTTTCAACTTCTGCACTTTATGTGGATGATAAATTAATTACTCAGTATTCTTGGAAGAGTTTATGTTCATATGTTGTAACATTTTGACCCCTTTATTATAAACATGTTTATAGTAAGAAACCCAACAAAGGTGTCACTATTGTCATTAAAATATACAGGGATATGATCTATTCTGGCAAATTAGTAAAGACACAGTTTTGGATGAATTGAATCGAGATAAAAGGTCAAGTAATTGTACATCTGCATCATTTAAGACTATAAAAATATTGTCAACATATTGTACTAAAAGAACCTTATATGACCACCCATAACAAACAATACTATTAATTTTGGTGGTTCAATTTTTTTTTATGTATTAGATAAAGTGATAAATCTACATTCATAGCTCATTTCCTGAATTGGGTTGAATTTTATGACTTGGTAATGGAGAGTTAGCCATAACCCAAAAATGCACTTCATCCATGGAAAGATCAGAATAATTGTTACAAACTTCTGATGAAAATTTTCACTCTTCACATTTTTGTCATCTAACTTCAGGCTTAATTAACTATGCAAGATTTCATAATCTTTAGACTTCTGGGCAAGTGTTAAAGGTCAACGGACCTTGACCATTATTTCAAATAGGTAACAAAGGATTACAATTGCCTGTACATCAGAACTTGCCTTGAGCAAATATTGATTTTGTATAGTGACTCTGTTGCTCTTTCAATACCTTCACATAAATGAGAGCTAGTCCAGACAGCAGTGAAATCTGGTACTACTCTTATGTGCTCAGCAAGCCATGCAACATCCCAGATGGAGATATTTGTCTATTGCTGCCAAGTTGTCTATTGATAATCTGCATATAGTCCCATCCATACCATTAGAAACTACCGAATGATGGCAAGGGATTCCGTGGAGTATTTTGAGTTCCATCATAACAAGAAAGTGATATTATTACTGATCATCCGTTGATATGAAGTAGTGCATTACCAAGTCATATTAATACACCATTGTTTCTTTGATATATCTGCAAATGTGGTACTCACGAGCTTAGATCATATTTGTGGGAGACAGTACCATCAGCCCTTACAGTCCTACTCAAATCTCATGCACAGTTTTGATTTCTCCAAGTTCAAATTATAACCAGAAATTCTGGTGTCACGTAGATCTGCACTTCGTGTAAGTGATATATTGCACTATGTACTATATACACAGCTTGTAACGATAGTTCACAAAAGACTTATTACATTAATAAGCAGTTAACTATATTTAAAAGTTGCCCCACCCCATGTAATGTACTTACGTCTTATATTTAAAGAGTAAAACAAAACTAGTATTGTATCCATGTAAACGGTGGTATGGCATTTAGACCTACACATGCACTTACGAACCAAATTCATGAAGCATAAAAAAGTTAAAACTATTGTAATTACTGTAACCGGCAACAAACGATGCACGGTAGCTTGAAAAATTAAAGAAACTGAACGAAAAACATTGTACTGACATTGTAGGACAATATACTTGTTTTGTCATCAAAGTCCAATGCGCTTTATGGTAATGTACAAATTGAGGAACTGCGGCGTCTTGTGTGTGAGGTTTAACGTAGTTTAGCGTACCAGTCAAAAAGTCAGTGGTCACCTCAGTACGTAGCCAATATAAAAAAGTGCATAAATTTTGATGTAGAAACGAGTTGGTGTCCTAATACATCTCGGTTAATTTCCCGATCGAGGTGTTGAAAACATTTTTTATTGCGACGGTTTATTACAGGAAGCAGAAAGAACAGGGGGAAAAAAGATAACTAAACCAATAAACCAATCACTACTGACAATGAACCTTACTCATTGTGTATTATGTGTCCTTATTTTCTTTCCTTGTTATGATAACCATGGATGGATTCCAAATAGAATGCGACTCTTGATAGATCACATGAAGATCAAGCCTACCAATCTAGATTCTCATCTTTATAGGGTGAGCATCGTAAGTCTGTTAGAAACCGGCAACTTAGATTGGCCAGCGCAGGTGGAGGAAATAGGATACGGTTTTGTAAACCATCATACTCTACGGATAGTGCTACAACACGTGTAAATCTAAATTGAGGGCATTAACTTCGGCTATTTCATGGCCTACACCCCTGTATATTCTTACATTAAAATTTTAAGATTTTGGTAAATCGTCTGGCAGGTGACAATTAGGGCACAGTTATGATAAAAAATTCCACCTTTTGCCGCGATTTTCAAGTTCAGTGCCTCAAATATTTTTTGTTCCTTTTCAACATTTCTGTAAGATTAACCTCACGTGAATAGGTAGGTAGGTATATACTTTGCACTGCAATTTTGGGCTTTGTTCACCTTTGAGAATGATCAATTTCACAACAAAATATTTATGTAAACATAATTTGTCTCATTGCTATATTGTGGATGCTACCTCATATTTGCAAGGTGGGTCTGAATATAACAGCTGGTGGGATATGCACGTTTTATTTGCTGTATTTTTACCCACTAGTAACTATGACATATAGTGTAAAACACTTGGATTAGTAAAAATTCTCTGATTTTCATCAATTTCATCAATAAAATCTAGACTGTTTAAAACGGCACCATTTTCTTGGTCAAATTGATGGAAGTGGCTTTCCAGTCATTCTGAAATTAATCATTTAGTATATTTCTCCTCACTACAAGTGATAAGACCAATAGCAACATAATAAGGACAACATTTCATAAGGAAAAAATCTGATGTTTTTAGGCAGTATATCCGTTCGGACACTTTTCTACACACGTAATTGAATGGAGTTCGCGTCTTTGGAATACTGGCAAGTTGTCTTTTCCGTTAAGTTTTTCAGTGGAAAAATAGCTTATGTGAATCATAGACTTGTCCTTCATACGCTACTGCAAATTTCAAATATTTTTTACTCTTCCCGGTGAATCACTCGCATGACAATTTTATCTCTATTGCTATATCCCCATAGCTAAAGAAGCCAGGGGAATTAAGGGGGCACAATACAAAATAGTCCTGCCTATTGAAATACATGCTTTGTGCACTCTGTTGTATCCATCATATATCTTTGCTCCTGCCTTACCTAGAGCAATGAAATTTTGCAGGAGAGAAGTTTGAATTCATGGTCTTTAAAATATCTTCTTTTGAACATACAATCTTGGGAACAAATTTGTGGAACACTCACTACAATTGCCTGTATTGCTCACCCGGGCCAGAGTTGAGAGACTACAAGCTCCTGTTATCACTCAATTGAAAGCCCTAACCTTCCACTTCAACTTGCCCTTCCCCCAATCCTCATAAATAAATGATGGGAGAATTGGCAAAACTGCTGATAACGATATAGCCTTGTTCAAGGCGCTCTACCCAGGGGCTTAGCTACCATAGGGACAGAGTCCATGGGGACAAAGTCCATGGGTCCCGAGAGGTAAGGGGCCCCCAAGAGATTGGAGAAAAAGAGAGGGAGAGGGTGAAAAGAGAAAGAGAAAAAAAAGGAGGGAGGGAGAACAAAAATAAGATTTGCAAAATTTTAAAACGGCCTAATGCTATCACGCTGCATTTATTAATTCAGGGGCCCCCTTCTAGAATGCCTGATACCGATAAGCTAGAGGCATTAATGTCAATGTAGGCAAGTCTGCATTTGATACTGATACGCGAGAGGCCATATTTTAATGTCAATGTAGGCAGGTCTCCATTTAAAAATTACTATGGGCCAATTACCAAGGTCCCTATACCAAATCATAATGGCATTAACTTTAGTGACCTTTTTTATGGGCCCCGCAGTGGTGGCTTTTGTTATTCTGTACTTCTGGATCCCTTCTGGGCCTTTTTGACCCAATGGGAAATTCATGCCTGCATGT
This sequence comes from Ophioderma brevispina, assembly GCA_023653785.1. NCBI lineage: Eukaryota > Metazoa > Echinodermata > Ophiuroidea > Amphilepidida > Ophiodermatidae > Ophioderma > Ophioderma brevispina. The sequence goes on from JAMKCH010017979.1 coordinate 107,804, forward strand.
TACTTATTAATGTCTAGCACTAGTTTTTCTAGAATAAGGAATGGGGCCCCGAAAATTCTAGAGAAAACGAGTTTGGAGAAAAAGAAAGGCCATGGAGAGGCTCTAGAAGACTTGAGCATACTTTAGCGTGGATTCAGTGGCCCGTGGTTTGGTCCCCAAGATGACTTGAAGTTGTTGTGTTTTCTCTTTAATAAATTGTGGAGCCACTTCTTTGCCGTATTTGACACAATAGCGCATTCAGCCCTGAATGCTTTTCATTAACGTCTAAATTATACTAGTTTCTGCAGTAATTGGGAAATTGGGCCACTAAGAGTTGGAGGAAGAGAGTCATCTCTAACACGTATTTCAATAAACTGAAAATTCTCAAGATTTTCGAGGTCGGGGCTCTCAAAGTATTATGTAAGCTCTTTCATTATTGCATTGCAATGTATTATAGAGTAACATTTTTCTTTCATTGACGCGAATGAAAATTCTGTTGGTTCCAACAGCCTTAATTTGAATTAAAATTGGCATTAGGCTTGATAACAAGTAAATTCTCGACGAAAAAACAAAATATTTATAAAAGTAATTAGAGGCACAGAGTATGCAACACTCTGCCAAGATAATTGATGAACGTTAAGATCTTAAAATTGGGGAACTAATGTAGTGTATTTTCATATCCATTTAAAGGAAACATTTATGGTTACAAGTTGATTTAAAAGTCAAGTCAAATGAGTACAGGTATTTCACACAAGCTAAAGAAAACTGAACTTATATTGTTAAATACAGTGATTCCAATGTTTCCTACTGTCTGTTCATTAACTTAGATGTCTGTTTTTTATTAATTATTTCAAAAAATACGCACGTTCTAATAAACCACGAAACAAAGTGGGTATCTTTGGACCTAGACTGTTTTTACATGACAAAAGGAATGGCACATTTTAAATCTTCAAATCATTGTAATCTTGGTATTTTAACCCTCGTTTTGAAAAATAGCGCATAAAGGCTTTTTACAGTCCAATTGACGTTTTGTGGAAGGTTCCATTGACATCCACTTTTGTAAGTTGTAACATTGTCGTCGGAGGAAGAATGAATTTCATGATTCAATATTGTCCACCACTGGTATGTAATGAATAATGCCAACTTTGTTTAATAGGACAAAATCCGAACCGTTGTTATTTGCACTGAATTTTTTTGCAATACAAAAGAGTATGATATTCAAGGAGTCCACGACATTAACTTGAATGGACGGCATTATAGGAGAGCTTTATGATTCTTTTGTTCATAACCAAATGAAGAAAACAGACAGGGCCGTGCTAATCAAAAGTCTCCGGTTTTTCATTTTTTCCCCCCGCTTCCTTTCCCATCTCCACCACATGCCTTACCTTCCCCCTCCACCCCCTGAAATCAAAGCAAGGTCCACGAATCAATAATTGTTTCTTATTTATTTTGGAAGCCCCCTAATTCACGAATGGGCCTGCCATCAAAGTTTCAGAGTCACAAGTCAATATTCAACCGGGACCCAGTTTGTTGTCGTTTGCCATAAAAATCAGTGGAAATTGAATAAAACCCAAAGGCGGACATATGTTTTTCAAAAGTTTTTGGAACACATGATTCTTGTTGGGTGTCCAATGGTGGAATAACAACTTTCTTTCGTGATTTTTTTCGAAAGCGTCTATTTTTTTTAAATAATTCAGTAAAACCGGCCATCTAAGTTATTGACCGACAATAACAAAGATTTTGTATTTGTTTGTGTTTTAAAGGTGCATTCAGATATATAAGGTCTATTTTTATGTATGTTGATGACACATATGAATTGAGACTGTTGAAACTTTGATCCCAATTTTTGAGCATACCTAGGGGCCCCCAGTTGTATTTTGTCCACGGGGCCCCCGAACCGACTACTACGCACTGGCTCTACCAACTCATGGTTCACAGGCCTGATACAATGTCCCTCCTTAATGAGTGGAGCATATCCCCCCTCCCTAAAACTAAAACCATGGCGAGAAATCACATCTATTAACAACCTATTTTAGGTCTGCAATCTCACCGTGGCCTATGTTCGCCTTCCGTCCACTAGCCCCGCCACTAGCGAGTTCAATGTTAACTCGGGCACCTCCCCACCACCGGTGTTTTGTGGTTTTATAACTAGGCTAGTAGTAGATTTCAAAATAGTGAGACCTCATCAATTTTTAGGTCTGTTCCATTCACCATGAGAGGTAAGTGGAATATTTTTAATGGCCACAGGTAGAAATTTTATGGTGACTCATCTAGTATAGTAATGTAGCCTCGTGATTAAATGTTGACCTAAAATCATTGTTTTCACATCAAGAAGCTTGGATGTTCATTTGAAGTATCAGGATAAAACGCCAGAAATATTCATTAAATTGTTGTTATTTGAACATAACTTACCTTTGCACTACAAAATGTTCTTTATAAAGAACTGGTTAATAATGCATTCTTATATCATGCACACATAACAAACTAAGTTTTTATTTTTGCCATAAAAAGTGGGCAAACGTTGTATAAGAGATTAGCACCAAGCCGATTTGACATCCTATCATTAACAGGCCATTGTAGAACTGAATTCATCATTTCCAGTAAGCCGATTCTGTAACGTACTTCGTAACCATGGACCCAATTTTTGTGATGGCAACAAAGGCCTAGTCTCCACGATAGCCGGGGATTGAACCATCACCCCCTATGGATTTATGTTGGAGTCTCACTTATTTGAAATCTACTATAGTAGGATCCTGGCTCCAGCCATTGTGCACAACAGACCACAGGCGGTGTAATTTTGTTGTTTTTGATTTAATCTTTCTCTTGACGAGTAGCCCTAAAAATGCTAAAGCACTGATTCAACCTGAACACATGTTCAATAATAATTGAGAATAACTGTTAATTTGCAGTACAAGTGTGAAAATAATTTTTTCGTTCTTAGCAGGCAGCCTTGATCAAGGCTAATGATTATCATTCCATTCAACATTTGGTTTTGGGGGAGACGGGGGAACAGTTTTCCAAAAATCGTTCAAAGTGTTCCAATAATTTGTTTTTTTCCAAGATTGTAAATAATTGACATGTCATTTTTTGGCAAATTAGATGTAGAAAATTACACCCTGTTTTTTTTTTTAACCCTGAGCCCGTATTCCAGAATCGGTGTTTGCACACCGAGATTCACATATGTCTCCGTATCATACCACCAAGAAAAGACGGTTCTCATCCCCAATTTAAATATGAAAGAAATACGCACATTAATGATACCAAAAGCAATCTCTAAGACAAATATGCTGCCACAAAGCTACACAAATTCCAAACAACTCAAATTCTAGATTTTAATATGAACTATAGAGGTGTTTCACTTTCCACGGAGGAGGGATTTGGTCCTAATTGGTGCTCCTTTAAAATTGCTTAGGAACAGGGGAGACTGGCCCCAGAAAATCCCCATTGAGATGTCGGCCATTGGGTTTAAACATAAACGCGAAAATCTTGACTGATTCTGGATTTTTTCTATTTGTCGAACTATTTTCTTCTTATTTCCAAAGCTATTGGGACTGAAGATTCAACCTTCCTCTGTAGGTTTATTTTTAAATATTTTTAATGAATCACGATGTTGGACTAGGTCGTAAATTGGGCCATGGGAACAATCCATGACCGACCAGCCGCCCCTGTACCTCTACCTTGGATACAGCGGGTCAGATCGCTGATTGAAACAACACACATCAATGAAGTTGGGTTTTTGACCTATACAATATGCGGAAAACAAGGCATACACCTCTTGTCCAACAATAACCATATTTGCACGATCCCCGAATGCAAATCTCATTCGTTGTCCCATTTTACATCCGGGAACTTGTTACAGAGGTCATTTTACAAAAAAATTGTTGGTTCGTTCGCGTCGCCGAACATTGCCTAAAATTACAATACAAAGAAACACTTTTTCACGTGAAGTAATCTTACAAAAATGTAGAAGAAATCTAATGGAACAAAAAACAATCGAGCCTTGTGTTGAAATTCCACGACAAACGGATATTTTCGATCGTACTGTGGCCCTACTTGTCACCCCTGACGGACGATAACCACAACTATAGTGGCAACGTCACAGATATTTAAGTGTTTTCTGGTAGTTTCGTTACGCTCCTAACCGTATGTGTTTTAGGCCGACTTTAGGCTGGTAAACCCCCCGTACCGTCCCTTTCTATTGTCGGGTACCCATGCGTTTCGTAGGAATTGAAAACAACCCCCGCCTTTTTTTTTTTTTTTTTCGCAGCTTGGTTTAAAAAAATACCCCGTTTTTGTGCAAAATCGCGAATTTTTAGGGCTAAAATATACCCCCTTTTTTTCGCGAAATCATGAATGATTTTTAATTTTTATCACCCTTTTCAAACACAACGCGAACTATGCGCCGTACTTGGTAAAATCCATCAACAATAAAATACGACTGTCTTGATGACACAAAAGGTGCATGTGAAACCACTAAGAATCACATATACCTATGTCGATCGTCAGCTGAGGGTTTGGAGAAGGTATACTTTGTTTAAATCCATTGGCGAAATCACGGTCTCCCATACAGGTTTTTGCTGCGACACCCACTTACTACCCCTTTTAAAAATTTCGCGAATTTTGAAAATGGAAAAATAACACCCTTTTTTCTGATATCGTCGAAAAATAAAATTCGCGAAATAAATTTGATTGGAGTAAACAAGCCTTTTTTCCGAGATCCTACGAACGAGCATGGTTACCCGACAGTAAGAGGAGGGACGGTAACCTGGGCTGGTAAAAGTTCCCGGATGGCAATGGCGACCGAATGAAATGCATTTCGGGGATGGTGCAAATGGTCTATAGAAACATCTGTGTGGAATATTTCACACAGTTGATCTGCCCCGGGGGGGGGGGGTCTTGGGTTTTGGATTTGGTCGGGTACCCCTGCTCGTTCCAAAAAAATAGGGACTAGCTTGGGCAAATGCGGGGGACTACGCTAGGGTATCAACTTCACAATATGCCAAGTTTTCTAGTCCCGCTAGGGTATCAAATCAGTTGTGATTGTGAATGGTTTCAATTATACAACTAGGAAAAGTTAAACATAAACATATTCAAAAATGAACCCAAATGTTAATTTTTCTTGCAGTAGCACACTGGGTCATTTTTCTTGTATATTAGATGATTTTAAAGGTATCTATTTTATTCACGTATTTAGAACAGGCCCCACAAAGGGGTATAATTTCACTGCAACTTGGTCCCGTTAGGGGTTATTTTCACTAAAAAATTGGTCCCGTTAGGGTCACCTTCAGAACCCCTGAACGAGCATGGGTACCACAATACCCCTGAGAACCCCCCCCCCACCCGTGGTATGCCCTTATATTTGCCGCCATATTGTATATCAACACCAACTTCCTGTTGTTTCCAAACTCGCGGACCATTCAACTGTGCGGCCAGCCCGCTAATCCATTGGGCCACCATCGTCTGCTTAGTAGGAGGCCCCATCAGTGATCATGGCTTCATTTAACAATAACATTTTAGTTCTCTGTAAGCATAGTGTTCATTCAAAATGTCACGAACCAGTCTTTCCTCATAAGAGTACTTTTTGAAGGTAATGAGTGGGTTGTGGCCTAGATTTCTCACATACAACTTACAATGTGAATTTTAGAATCGCAAAACATGTACAAAGGTTCCTAAAAACAGCGAGTATTTGGAGAGCTAGCATGATTAATCTTGCCTCTCTTGCCTCGTCCAGTGGTTGTGACCTTTGTCATTTTTAATCATCCCCCCTGGCTTGAAAAGCAAAAGGGGATTTTGGCAAGACTTGCATGTCCTGGTTGTTCCAGTTTGGTTAGGTTTTTCGTTGTTCAGGTCTGCTTTCCGAAAGTTTTAGCCTTGCCCGATTTAAAACCCGACTTGGGATTAAGAAGATGCAGTGTAGGGGTTTTAACTTTTTTGTTTTTAAATCGCGTTTTCCATTTTTTACCATATGCCACCCTGTTCAGTGTCCTATCCTGCCTATGTAAAAAGACAAATAAAAGCGTAAGGCCAGATGCATTATGATCATGACGAATCATGCAAAATGGCTATCAGAGAGCCTTTTTTCCTTGCACCCACAACGTAGTTTATCTGGGCAAAATATAGAATCACGTAATTGTAAAAAACACTGAATGCATTAAACACAGTTTGTTTGCACCGTGGTATGCACTGCTTAGTAGTGGAGGAAGTCGTAGGACCCATGTCAAAATCAGTCGTTGTTCCCCTTCACTACAAAACGGTTTGACACTTTGGTAGTTAGTATGGGACCCTCCGAGATCAACGTAGGTAGTAGTACCTCAAATATGGTGTCACCATTTCATAGGGGCCAATTTAAGTTTACAGCAGGGGTTCCAAACTTTTAAAATTCCTCAATCATCTTGACATGTCGCCATATTGTCCGTCTAGTCATAAGGCATTCCAAAAATGTATAGTTTTTTATCAACTATTACCAATGTTTTTGGGGGAGTTCTAGGGTAAAACTGGCTACATGGTAAAAAGGTCCTTTCTATTTGTACATGGGGTCAAAAACGGAAGTTGCTCCAACTTTTGTTGAAAATGGATAGAAGTTTTGTTGTTCACTAGCTTAATGAGTCAAAATAAGGAATAGTTTGTACCATCTGCACTGCATAGTTACCACTGTTATGGGACAAATAGGTCATAGGTCAACATATACCCCATGGTGTTGACCTTCTATGACCCTTATCTCCCGTAAGTAAGCATTTAACATAATACAACTATACCTTTAAGAGTCCTCTTACCACCCCTCAGGCAATAACTTGCAAGTATTTAAAATTAATCAGATTAACTTTTAATGTTGACCCCCTGTAACCAACGAGATTGAACCTTTTTTCCTAAACCATTTTACCATTTTAACCCTATAACTCCCAAACCCATGGTCGTAGGTGGGACAACTATACATTTTTGGAATCCTTATGAATTAGATGGACAATATGGCATACATTTAAAACATGATTGGGCATTTTAAAAGTTTGACTCCTGTGTAAACTTAAATTGGCCCCTATTGAAAAAGTGATACAGACAATTTGATAGTACTACCTACTAGCATTGATGTAGAGGTCCATACTCACTACCAAAGTGTCCAAACCTTTTCTGTAGTGGTAGTAAAGACTCCTAAATAGGCCCCTATGATATTCTGCTCCTCCTCTATATTTACTCTCAATGCCAAAGAAGCTGAAACTTCAGTGATAAGGATTGTTTGTGAGGTATGGTTAAATAATTGATAATCCTATCTTGAAGTTTTGAGGAAAGAAGTTTGGAAGATGTTTTTCTATAGTTGCTATGTAATCAGCAAATTTTGGGGTCCAATCTCTGGGAAATGTGTGAACATGTAAAATAGGGGGTAAATTAGTATACAAATTTGAAATCAAGTGTTTAACATGTACACCAACATTGGTCTCGTTATATGGAATAAAAGAAAGGTATATTTTTGTCCAGGTCAGGTTACATCTTTGCTTAACCAGGTACAACGCCAATATCAGTTTCAAGATCATCCAGGTAAAAACTTGCCCAGTGCTCCGATTTTGTGTTGAAACTGGTCAACTTGTTCGTCTTGCCTTACTTTACATGTTTGCATTTTGGTTCGTAGTTAGTGGGCAAATTGTAACACGGGTCTACATGGTCTATAGGTGTCACCAAAATTGACCTCAAAATTGTATACCGAAAAAAGAAGAAAATACATTTTCTGCTTCAGTATAAGCAGTGCAATAATTAGACACCAGTTTCAACAAAATGTGAGCACTAGATAGTTTTTGCTCCAGGATGACCTTGAACCTTTTCTGGGCTGTAGCTGTGTAACTAAAGGTCGAAGCCTAGACAGCTATACATTTTTTAATCCTTTATAAGAGAAAAGACATTGGTGTCATTTACACACAATTGAACTTGATTTCAAGTTTACCCCGTACTAATTTTACAAACCCTTATTTTACAATGTTCCCCACTTTCAAACTATAGAAAACAATCTTCAAAACCTTAAAACTTTGAGAATAGGTTTCCATTTATACCCTACTATGGGGGATTCTGTGATCAATGTGGTTTTGACGCACTGATGGGCTCTATACAATGGATTGGAAACGTGGGCTCCGTACTTGAAGCACTGATGGCCATATTGGTCACCAAAAAGAGAGCCCAATCAGGTTGTTAAGAGCCGGTCATTTATACAAAAATTGTTCCCATTGAGGGGAGAATGTGGAGACACGACATAACAAGACGTGCAGAATCAAAGCCAATTTCAAAGTATCGCGAGCTCCTGGTATTTGCGCGTAGGGGATGGCATGTCTCTAAAACTTGCACCCGGGATACAAATTCTGTTAAACAAGTGTCTCTGGAAGGTAGATTTTGTTCGTATAGGACTCAAGATTGTTCCACCCGTTGTTTAGTTCCCTTCCTCTAATGTACATTACTGTTGTGGTATCCAATCCATTGTATAGAGATCAGTGGGTTTGACCAGCTGGCTTTGACGAACACTGCAAAAAAAAAAAACAGTGTTTAGAAATAAACACTATTTCTAAACACTATTTTGCACCACGTTTCTAAACATTTTGAAATATCTATTTAATATAACACCTTATATCTAAACATATTTAAAATCTAAGCATTTTAGGCATTTGGCATTAAGTGTTTAGACATTTGTTGCAAAGTGTTTAAAGAATTGACATGTTTAATACCTAAACACTAATTTGCACCACGTTTCTGAACAATGTTTTTGCAGTGAAGATTGCAAAAAAGGAAACTTTGTATTGTAAGTAAGAATTGTGTTTCAACCAGAGTGTTTATTTTCCTAGAACAAGAGGAGTGTGTCAGTGTAAGATGAAAAAAAAACAGTAAAACTAATAATACATAAAATAGTGTATGTGTTTAATATTCCCCAAGTAAAACAGGAATTGATACAATTGATATATCAAATAAACGTTGAATATCATTATACTGAACCAAATATGCAATTAGTGTGAGAAACTAAACTTTGGAAGTAAATTTAGAAGTCATGGGCGACTTCTATGATTTGCCGGTTTTATAATTGTGGGATTAACTGGTCAAAGAGGGTCTTTGGGTGAGAGAGGTGTGGCTTTGGCTTTGGATGACAGAAAGCCTGTAAAACGGGAGCCTTTATGCCATATTAATACGCTTTAATACAGATATGGTATAATTTCTCACCCATTTATAAACGAGTTCAAACTAAACATGGTAAGAAATAACATAGTATCTCGAGCAAGGTTTTTCTAGATATTCTGCTTAAATAATGCAGCTTCACAAAGGTTATCCCAACACTCCTGTAAGACCAGTATTATATATGATACTAAAACGGGATTGAACAAGTGCGCTAAGTTTGTAAAATAATAACATTATGAGTAGTAAATTGAGTTAGTAATTTCATTCATAAAACCTGGCCGCGTACAGTATGAATTATTCATAAGCAGTAGCGCGAGCAATGGATGAGACTATATTCTGTAGCCAATCAGAGCGTCGCCCACGCGTGATCACTCCATGCCGTTCCAGCATCAATTTCCATCGTCTCGTCCATTAGAATCCTGTACATCAACAGGTAAGCAACGCTACTGTATGAGGAAGACGACAAGACACCATGTTGAAGAAATACCTTGGAACGGGTAAGTGTTTTATTTTGTTGCTATTTATAGTCAGGCAAGCGATTAGATTTCGTAAATCAGCTATGGTTACGTATAGTGTGGGTTGGTATGTCAATGAAACAGTTCCCGTAGGATTTTGGTGCTAAAGTTGATTTTCTTGCTGTTTTTCATTCATTAGGGACCAGATAGTCAGAAAATGATGGGGTGCAAATTTTCGGACTGCTTCCCCCTTCCTCAAGGGGGAAATGTTACTACAGGGAAAATTTTAAAATCGAGTCAAATTGTGTTTTAATGTACATTAACATGTTCGTCTCCTTGTAAGGATTCGAAAAAGTATATATTTGCCTAGGTTCCGACCTTTAGTTAAAGCGCTATAGCCCCATAATCGTTCAAGGTCATCCTGGGGTACAATTTACCCAATGCTCAGATTTTGTTGAAACTGGTGATAAGTTGTTTGTATTGTCTCACAGGATCAAAAAATGTAATATTTTACAGTGTGTGATATTTGGTTGGCTAATTACATAGCAAAATGTCGCAAGGGTCTACGTGGTCTATGGGGGTCACCAGAACTTTCCCTGGATGTCGCAATGGTGATATCAAAAGATCAATTAAAATGCATTTTCTGTTTCAGTATGACACAAGGAATCATTTGACACCACTTTCAACAACATCGGTGCATTTACCCCCATGGTGACCTTGAACCATTATGGGGCTATACCGCTTTAACTAAAGGTTGGAACCTAGGCAAATATATACTTTTTCTAATCCTTATGACGAGACGAACGCTTTAGTGTACATTAAAACACAATTTTACTCGATTTTTAAATTTTCCCTGTACTAACATTTGCCCCCTTGAAGAAGGGGGCATCAGTAGGAAAATTTGCACCCCATCATTTCTGACAGTTTAGGTCCTATTGAAACCCAAACAGCAACAAAATCAATTTTAGCATGAAAATCCTACGGGAATACACACCAACCCACACTAGTATGATAGAGAAGACGAGAGATGAATGGTTATTTTGTTTTGTTGTGCAAATATGTTAAATGTGGGCGATTTTTTTATTTTACATGCTTACTCTTATAAGGAAGTCACGCAAATCTAGACAGTTGGACATAGTTATGCTGCTAATCGAATATGATGTTAAGTTCCATGATTATTTATATGATGTAAATAAGAAATCTACCGTGTAAATGTGTGCAATGACTGTCAGTGGCGAAGATTGAGTCAGAATCTTTCCATTAAAATCATTGACATTTTTTATGATTTAATTATTTATCCATCTAGTATTTATTTTCCAAAATAATTATTTCATTTCATTTCCGCACCTAGCCTTCAATAAATAATATCATGTGACAATAAATATTATGTGACAAACGCATGCGAAAGGCAGGCGCGCTTCGCCTCTGGTTCTTGATATCTTGTAGGGGCAAGGCCTCTGGTTCCTGATATCTTGTAAAAGGCGAGAGCTCAGCCTTCAATGAATAATACCACATGGCAATAGATATTAGGTGACAATGCATGCGAAAAGAAGGCACCTTACCTTGGTTCTCGGTGTCTTGTGGAAGTGAGGGCTTAGCCTTCAAACAATAAATAGGTGACAATGATGTGAAGGCAGTTGCCTCCCTCTGGTTTCGCTTTGATATAAATTATATTATGGGACAACGCAATGTGAAAGGCAAGTTCCTCGCCTCGGGTTCTTGATGGGATCGTTGTTAGGAGGCAGGCTTAGCTCTTCCATGAGTAATACCACGTTGCAAAATGTGACTGCATGCGAAAGGCGGCAACCATCACCGTGGTTTTCGACGTCTTGCGAAGGTGGGAGCTTAGCTTCAAACAATATATGTGACAATGCATTGAAAGGCAAGGTGCCTCAGCCTTGTGTTGTTTTTAGTATCTTGATGGAGGAGAGGGCTTAGCCTTCAATAAGTATGCATGTGCAATAACTATGTGACAATGCACACGAAAGGTATGCCTCACCGTGGTTCTTGGCATCTTGTTGAAGGCATGGAGGGCTTTTCATAGCCGGTTCGCGTCAAATAAAGTATATGTCACATTGCACGCAGTGGCTCCACACCTTTGGTTCTTGCTATCTTGATATTTGTAGGGGCGAGGGTTAGTCCGTCAATAAACCGTATCACGTGAAGTTGACAACCCATGCGAAAGGCAGGCTCCTCGCTTCTGGTTCTTGGATATCTCATAGGGCAAAGCCTCTGGTTCCTGATACTTAGGAAGTGAGGGCCTAGCCTTCCATAAAAATATGCATGTGAAAATAATGTGGAGATGAGGGGTATCATGGGGCTGGTGAACATCAGGTGGACGAGAGCGAACTGTCATGTGATGTGACGATGTTCTGAAGGAGTAATGGTTGTCTGTTGATGGTGACCTACACTAGTGGTGTCCTTTGTACAATGTTACAACAAACTTGCGCGATGTGTTGTGAAATGCAAACATAGCACACCAGGTGTCATAATGGTCTGTATTTACGGTGGCCGGCCAGTGCTAGGAAGCGGGGGGAAAACCCTGGCCAAATTGTAATTTAATTTGAATATATATTAAAGCAATATATTAGCACCTTTTTTTAAGAGCGCCAACCACCACCCACCATTTCAACAAAATGAAATTTTTAATTGTTTATTTTTTTTACAAAAATTGTATTTGAATTTGGTGTCAACTTTTAAACCATACATAAGCTTAGGAAAATGTCTTGTGTCTCACAAACGAAAAAAAGAGTAATTTGGAATTAGAAAATTATTATTCGGGATCCGATAGTAATTCAACGGATGCTGGAACGGCCTTCAAATGTGCAATAGACGGGAAAATAGCGCAATGTACGTGTCTACGTTCACCCATTAAGTTGTTTTATTGGTTCAGTCAGGGCAAATCAAGAAGGTAGAGGTTTATTTTCTCGAGGATAGATGGCCCACTATTTCATCATGACGGACATAACGTAGCATTTCCAGCTCTGCACCTTTAAGGTACAATCTGGGATCCAATTCTTATTACAAAAATCGCTTATTTTTATGATAAAATACGCATTTGTTTAGCATTCTCGTTTCGCAGGTATCGTTTACTAGACAATCACCAAACACGTCGTCCGTCGTAAACTGGGCCAAAATATCCAAATTTGAAAAATTTGTGGGAGCGCTCTTCAAAAAAAATGTGCCATATTGCTTTTTTTTTTTGTAAGGAATTTTTAAGGCTTTTGATAATGTTTAAAGCACTTTTTCTTCTGCCCGGCAGAAGATTAATCCTGCATTGACCAAACCCTCATGAAGAGTTGGGTATCAGTTCATTGTGTGTATACAGCCATCCATTGTACACTTCTCAGCTGTATGTAACTGATACTGCCTGTTGACTTAAAGGGAGTCTCATATTCCATTGCCTGGCATGGTCAGTGGATATAATACCCTACTTGCACCACTTAATTTGAATTTAGGACATTCCCTGCTTGCACTAAATGACACTAGTCCTAACCTAAAGGGTTTAGCGATTTTATGTAACAGTTTTTCTGGTTGGTTTTGGGTCAGATTTGCAAAAATTGGCTTGACAAATGATTATTAAAAAAACTTTGTTTTTACAATGACTTCTATAGCAATTTTTTTATCCCCCAAACTAATACTTCCAATGTTTTATAATATACAATGTGAGTACCGATAATTACATTTTTTGTTGTATGTTATAGATTTAAAACCATGATGCATGAGAAAACTATTTCATTAAGCAGGACTAATATTCAGTGTGTGGTAAACAGGCACAACTTTGTACAGCAATGTATTGTATGTACAGGTATTACACACAATAGTGATTGGCCTTTGCACAGATTAAGGAAGTTCCCTGAAAAGGGAAGTATGGTAAAACTGAAGCTTGGTCTTGGTTCCATGCAAGTGATTTTCTACTTCAACATAAGACAAGATTTCAGAAAAATCAGAAAAAAGTAACATGATGAAAACTGAGTGTCTTTTGTTTCACAATAAAGGTTGATTCATTTTATGATTGTGATGCCTTGCCCTAGTATCATTACACTTATATTTGATAACAAACTCAATTTGTTTGTTTTTTCATTTCACAAATTGTGCACTAAAATGCGGAAGAATATCCTTTTTAAGGACTCGTCTTGTATTTGCTGCTATCCAAATATGATGATTCGCCTGTTACCAGATGTGTACCTGTGGTGGTTACATTGGAGAGCATAGCGGTCTCGCATTACATTTTGGTTGATATATAACTTAAAACCTGTCTATGAATGATTCTAGGCCCATGAAGAGTGATATATAAATGAATGCATAGTTAAATAATTGAGAACTGCATTAGATTCTGTACATCAACAGGTACAATCTCACCCAAGTTGTTTACTGTATGTTGATTAGTTTGTTGTGAAAATACAATCAGGAATGTTATTGTGAGGCTTGCTATATAGTAGGGGGCAGAAAACCCTGTGCTCTCACGGTGGTGTGTGAAAACGACACACGAACTCAGTTATTATAACTTACCCAGACCAACCGTGGGTCCATAGAATAGGGGGTTTGTCTGTTGTGTACGGAGGGGCGGCCCCCCCCGTTTACCGCTACAAATGGGTCTTGTTTTGTCAGAAGTGCATTCTTAATTTGGGAGCGGGACACGTGTTACTTGGTTGGAGAGTGATTCAGGAGTTTCAGGATGGAGGGGGGTGAGGCAGAAGGGTGACATAGTACGAACCATGGGAGCTGAAGAGAGGAGAAGAACATGAGGAGATTGGGTGGTGACCGGCGTAGGAGGGACATGATGGTATAAAGAGAGCGGAAAAGGAAAGGCAAAGTAGTGTGAGTGATGGAGTGATGGGAGATATAAGAGTTGAGGAAGACATTGAGCATATCCCGGAGAGATCAGAGGATGGGTTTCAAGCGGCCACTGGCACAACATTTTCCCCAAAATATCAAAATTTCTTTCAATTTGCTCTCAAAGATTCTAGTCAGGTCATTGGAAAAGAAACAAAAAGAAGATATATTTTTACAACATAAAAATAACATAACCCAAAACCAGATTTAGACGACATCCATGTATGGATTAAAAACATCCAGGTGGTAATTGTAGGCCTACTTTTTAGTTTTCCATAAACTGAATCAACAAAGGTGTATATTTACATTATTTTTGTCTCGTACTCAATGATATTAAAAACCACAAAGGTTATAGACCGATCAACCCTCAAACAGTGTTGCATAGCGTGGGAACAGCATCCGGCGTGCGTTTTTCTATGTGTTTTTTGTTTTTTTATTTTTAAACGACGCCCATTTTCGTCGATCTGCTAATTTATTTTATTTAACGTCGCCGGCCGGCGGAGTGGTGTTGTTTTTTGTTTTGTAGGTTTAAAGTGTTTTTTTGTTAGAGTTAGTTGGTTTTAGTTTTTGTTTTTAGAAAGTTAAATTATAAAAAATCGTTGGTTCTACCAAAAGGAAAAAGAAACTGATTTGGTCTTAAATCATTTCGGGTGAGGGCTTTTGTTCTATAAAAGGCCCTTACAACCATGCAAAATATCGATTTTGAAAAATCTTGAGGGCGCATTATTTTTCAACTGTGCCAGTGTCTCTTTAAGGCGGTGTGTTGTTGAATTACGTGAAAGAGGAAATGTTTGAGGAAAAGAGTGGTGCGGGGTCTGGGGAGCGGGGGTGGGGGTTACCAGTGATTGGAGTCTGGGAATGGATTCCAGATTTGACCAAGAGATTTTATTTAATTTATTCTTTGTATTTACAAATGGGGAGGGGACCATTCAACTGACAAACATTGCTTTCTCCCATGGTGCCCCCAGGTGGCCAGCGGACCGGCCACATCTAAAAATACACAATAACATACACTAATGATTTTAAAACGCTGAAATAAAAACACATTATAATTAAATAAGCAAATAACTAGTCAAAACACAATTCTATAAAAGTACACAATCATATACAGAGTAAAAAGTGGCGGTGGTCACTGGTGGTTCACTATATTGAAATGAAAAAAGAAAACATCACACCTTGTGATATTAGTGATATTATGTTATAAAGAAATTTTAAAAAACAAAAAATTATCTTAAAATAATTTTTTGTGAGTTTTAGATTGATAACAAGTCCAGTAAATCTAAAAAAAGAATTAATATTTTAATAGGCAATTACAGTGCGGTAGCTGTACCAATAAATTCTATTTGAAATGTTAAGTGGTAAATGGATAGAATACAATGTATATATAGCCAAAAAATAATTTAGCAACCACATTAATTTTGACACGGTTACTTATGGCAAAAAATTTTTAAAATTCTCGAGTTACATTATAAAAAAACACAGATATTGCAAGTTCCCCCTTAAGAACACAAGACCTCCTATATTAATTCCCCCCATACGTGATCATACTGCATAAAGAATTAATTTTAAAGGGCATAACACAAAATAGATCTAAGGGCTGCCCGAACATATTTTTGTAATTGGTAAAGCAGCGTGGCATTTAATTTCACTTGAGAGCCGATTTTTTTTTTTTTTGTTTTTTTTTTCCCCCAAAAGAGATAGACCCAACGCTATTTAAAAACGTCCGTTTGCAAGCAACTGTTGGGGTTTTTTTTTTTAGGGGGTCGGGGCCTCTTACTCTCTCTAAGATTACCATGTGTTCCTCCACGGGTACGAAGTGAAGAAATTTTCAGAAGAAACTTTAGCTCAAATGAAGAGTAGTAAATAAGAAGGGGCATGACAGAAAACACAACCGTCGTTACCCGCCCCCGCGTAAACCATGGTATTGTTGATATTGTTTGTTCTTTATGGTAAGGTCCTCCCAGTCAAGACAACTAAGACAAATCTTTATATTGGGAAATCTTTTTTTTTGTGACCTCAAAATAGCTTTGCCCCAGCACGGTTTGGGAGAGTTTTAATTATCAAGATAATTTTTTATTAGGCATTTGCCCCACGACCAAATCACAATAATCTACAGGATGGCTCGATAGAACAAGGGCTCGATTACCTCATGTTTGAAACAGTTATTCATTCAAGAGAGGAAATGTATGGTTATTCTAGATTTAAGCCAAATTTTCTTGTTGCCGAACTTCTTACTGACTGGGTTTAAGATTGACCACTGCCCCATTGTAATAGAGAAGGATCTAAATAGACGCCAAGGTAATTTTGTTTATGGTATTTTTTTTTTTTAAACTTGTGATGGTTCCAATGCAAATACATTCAATATTTTCACCAGTAAACTGTTCTCTATTTCTACAAAGTTGGACTTTGCTGGCAAAACAAAAAGCATGGACTATTTTTCTCTTTTTACATTTACATTTTGGGTTTTTTGGTTTCGACTACCACAAAAAGTTGCACCCAGGACAGAGGAAGGAGGTGTGAGATGAGGACCAGGGCCCGTCGTTCGTTAGGCTCAAAGGAGTACACCAGTTAGAGGAGAGAGGAGAAGGGGGCGGTTTTGCGGTGAGTGAGATGAGAAAGAGTTTTAAGGAGAGAGACAAATGATGGAAAGAAGAATGAGAGTGATGAAAAGGCTTGGATCGGGGAGAGGGGAAAGGGAAGAGGAAAGGAAGAGAGGAAAGAGAGGAAGCCGAGGAGAAGGGAAGCTGAAGGAAACTTGATCGAGGGAGGGAGTGGGAGGAAGAAAGAGAAGATAGAAGAAGAAGAGGAGACAGGAAGGAGATCGGATGAGATGGGAAGCGCCAATGGCGGGGAAGAAAGTGTTAGAGGTTTGATGAAAGATGGCAAGACAAAGGAATGGGATGAGGCAGCTGCAAGGCGGAGCGAAGCGAACCCCAAGGAGGGGGGAGGAGACGATGAGTGAGTTTGAGACAGTGGGATGGAGATGGAACGTCTCCAAAGGATGGCACCGTCAAACTAGAAAGGAGGAGAGTGAGAGTAATGGAGGAAAAGTAAAGGAGGAGGCTCGAGGAACGCGTCAAGCGAAAGAGCCCGTGCGCGTCAACAGGTTAGAGCAAGCAGCCCGCACGGACCAAGGGGCCTTCGGAAATTGCCTAAAGGCTGGTTGTCGCCTCGCGTGCCCAACGGCAACCGAAAGCACGCTCGCCTTGACAAGCAGACGCCCGGAGGGCTGTTTGTTTGTGGCCGAGACGCTGCGGGAAAACCAACCACCAGTACTGCCCAGCGCGGCGGGGCGGGCGAGCCGGCGCCCGTGTTTAATACACAGGGATGAGGGCTTGATCTCCTGGCGAGGAGCGCGGGATGCGGCGCGAGAGCGCAGATTGGGCGAAAACAGTGAAGGGCCTCCGCCATCAGAGAAAAGGAAGGGAACCGACGAGACAGACCTAGGGCAGCAGTGAAGAGGTTCATTTATCGGAGGGTGACGTGTCTTATAACCCGGATGCAAGGCGGCGCAAAGATTCCCAGGGAGATATGGAAAAGCTGGACACGGAGAGCTAAGCAGGAGTGGGAGACGATGAGAGGAGAGAGAGAGAGGGAGATCAGCGACGGGTGTAGTAGGACAGAAGAGAGGGGCGGAGGCAGAAGAAAGAAACGAGGGTGGCAGGAAGATCAAACGAGAGGAAGATCGTGACATCATAGCACGGGTGATTAAGGAGACGAAGGGGGGGGGAACTGCAGAGAGGATGAGACGGAAGCAAGGCCGAGAGGGAGAGAGGGGAGCATCGAGGAAGAAAAAATACTGGAAAGAGAGTTGAGGCAAAAGAGCTCGCGAAAAAGCCGAGGGTTTGTTGAATTGAAAAGCAACGGTTCCACATTAGCGGGTTCAGGGACTTTGAAAGGGATAACGGAGATCGATGAAGATCACAAAAGTCGCAACAGTGGGCAGGAGGGGGGAAAGTTTGGGAAGTATGTGCAGAGTCGAGAGAAGTTGGGGGTGTTCGCCCACCTTTTTACCACGCTTTGGGAGCGGGGGGGTCACCGGAGAGAGAAGAAGAAAGACCAAGGGAGGCGTTTGCCCGCCGTGATGGTGCGGGAAAGACTTAGCTTAGTTTCGGCACTTTCACGTATATGAAAATGAAGGACAGTGTTTGGTGTGCCGGTGCTGGCGATTAGTATTGTATTTTTGTGTTGCCCGGTGCGGGGGAAAACCCAGGACATATAGCGCGGAAACTGCAGCATCAGAGTGACTTTGTGTGCCGTTTAGATGCCAATTTAGTGCGGCATTTGCTTAAACAATGCCCGAAAGGGATTCGGGAAAGGAAGGAGGGAGGAAACGAGACCGGGGGCCGACCCAAAGGGCCCATGGGTAGGCCGCCGTGCAGGAGGCCCGGCACAGTTTTAGAAGAGGAGGAAATGAAAAAATGATTTTGTCGGGGGGGTTCCAGAGATAGACACTGGCCAAAAATTTAAGAAAGTGGGGGGTTTTGAATTAGGAAGTTAGAAACAATTAAAGAAAAAACAAAAACAAGGGGTATTTTGTGGTAACAGTCGAGGAGGGGAGGACAAGGACCGAAAGGGGGGGGGGGGGGTTTTTAATGGGTTATGGGAGCCAGGAGGGAGAAAGAGTTTTAAGAGAGTGGTTTTGTGGGTGGTAAGGAGATGGAAGCTGCTGCAACTGTGATAAATCTGAATGACACGTCGTGGTGGTGGTGTAGGTAGTTTTATAGAGAGAGGCTGGTGGTGATATTATGAGTTCGAAGCGCTGACAGAATTTTTATGTTCAATACCTCGTAAAGAGGGACGAAATGTTTTGCCTTCTTTTTGGGCGATGGTGGTTGCCGCTGTGGACAATCTTGACAAAATGAACAAGTAACACACATAATTTCAGGCCGGAAGATGAGAAGGAGAAGAAGAAGAGGAAAAGAAAAAGAAAGAAAAAGAGAAGAAGGGAAGAGAAGAGAGAGGAAGAAAAGAGAAAGAAGAAGAAGAGAAACGAGAGAAGAAAGAAGAGAAGAAAGGAAAGGGAAGAAGAAGAAGGAAGAAACGACTAAATTGGAAATCACTGATATACACCTTGTTAAGCGGGGGATGGAAGGGAAGGAATTTTAAGGGTGTTGGGGAGTGGGCCTCCGATGATGAGAAATATTAAGGGTGGGGGTGGAATGGGAAAAGGAAATGGTTGCCAGAGGACGCCGAACGACGAAGAGGTGAATTTGTGCAGAAGAGGTTTTTTTTAAACATGGAATGTATTGGGGATGGATTTTCTCTGAGGTTCTCCGGGGCGGGGGGCGACCGTGAATTTAGGCGACCTCTAGTTAACCGTAGGTGGTGGTTTGGTACAGTAAATGTCAGTCCGTGAGAAGGGAACTTAACAGTAAAGGGCTTTCGCCGCATGAGGACACTACAATGATGAGGTGGTGTTGTCGGCAGTGGTATCAGGTGTAAAGGGAGGGGGAGGGGGTCGCAATGTATTGATTGAGCCGATTGCCTGCAGGGTCCTTTGAGTGAGAGTGGATTGTTGGTATAAGCTTAAGGGGGGGGTTGTCCCCCGTCACGATGACTAACGCCGGGGATTTCCCTCGCGAAGTTAAATTAGGTACCACTTTGGATACAGTAACGTTTTTAGTGGCAGAGAGTGAGTGTGATGGTATTGAAACCCGTTCAGTTGAGGTTTCGAGGGGAAAGGGGGGGGGGGAACGGAAAAACAGAAGAGGAAGTAGTTTAAGAGAAAAAAACAGTGGGGGAAATGTTAGTAATAGTAAGTAAAAAAGTAGTACCACCGACTACCTTCGCGAGTTTGTTAGACCGGGTTTTTTGTGTGTACCGAACATCTCGACGGGGGGAAAAGAAGAGGAGAAGAAAAAGGGAAAGAGTAGCAAGTTGCTGGGTGGAAGAATACCAGGGGCGTGTTTTGCCAGTTGGAAGGATTGGACATTGGGGAGGGACTACAAGGTGAGGCCATAGGCATATGCACAGGAAGTGCTTGCATCTTCAAGGTTGAACTGTGAATATGTTTGGGTTTAAATGGGTGTGATGAAACAGGAGGAAGGAAACTAGCTGTGACTTAGAAAGGACCCCAATACCACTATGGTTACCAGAAACCCCGTGGAACACTTAAAAATGTGTAACATTTGGCTTCAACTTGCCAATAATGTTGGATAATTGGGGGCTAACCATGGTCTCAGTCAGGAAAATTGGATCTGCATTATGTTCAGTGTGATACGCATGGTTGTTTGAACAGGGGAGACTTAGCAGTGGACAGGTACCTTTGTTTGATACTACATGGGTGAAAAAAAAAACAGTTGTGAAATTCGATGTGTGTGAAAATGTGATTTGAAAATCACAAGAAACAAAAATAATTATCAAATATTCACCTAAAATTAAATTGCACAGTTACCACAAAACCAGATAAGCCTGAATCCTTATCCAAAAACACAGTCCCATCCTAATCAAATATTAATCATTAGCAGGGGGGATCTTGCTATAGTGAATTGAAAGAGTGTGCGCTTTCGGATTAAATTGTGTGGGGTGATGAATTTTTGTACACAAGTACCTTAGCATGGTATCCTAAATTGATGATTGATGGAAGCACTTCCAACCCCCCTAATGGAACCCAGACCCATAACAGGGTCAATTGTTAATTAATTAAAAAAAAATGTTTTTCCGATTGTGTGTTGACAAAAGAGTACCACCATGACGTTTGTCTGTTAACAAGGATTCCAAAAAGAGGTTATAGTTTCACTTTCTCTTGGCTTACCAGTTTCGGTAGTAGTTATGGCGGTAAAATGGTAATTTTATAAAATCTGTTTAAAAAATAGCCGGACAGACTTGTAGTGTGGGTACGGATCATGGGTACGGGTATGGGTTACGGGGTCCGAGGACACCCATGGGTATATGGTACGGGTCGAAGACCGTGGGTACGGGTATTACGGGTTCCGGGTCCTCCCAGGACCAAGGGTAAGGGGAATATGGGTACGGGTCCAACTGTGACAAAGCATGGGTACGGGTATACGGGTTCCAAGCCCATGGGTACGTGGTCCCCCACTTACGACAAACCATGGGTACGGGTATACAGTTGGCAATGGTTATGGGTACGAGTCTTTGGTACGGGTACAGACTTTGAGTATTTATTCCTGGTACATATAAGTGCCAGAGAGTTCCCAAAACTTATAAAAGACACTCTCAGGTGATCCACCTGAAAAAGAGTCAATATTGATTTGAAATTGCAGAGGAAATTTTTTTCCTTAGCATAAGAATGAAGGGTAAGTATGTGGATCTTATAAGGCATTTTTAGCAAATGAAAAAAAAAAAGTGGGCAGAAGAAGAGGGAAAGAAAGAAGAAAGGGAAGAAAGAAGAAAGGAGGAAAGAAAGAAAGAAAGAAAGAAATCAGTAATTTTTCAAAGATATGTCCACATCCAATTTAGTTGTTTGCGTACAGAAGTAAAGTGTCCCATATGGGTAAAAGTTCATTTCAAATATTGGGAGAGGTTAATGGCTCGTCGAACAGTTTGCAAAAATTAATTGTTGAAAAGCATAAGGCAAATGTGGTGGTGCATAATAGTGCATACTATAATATCCATGGTTTATCTGTTATAATTGTGTGTTCAAAACTTTGAGATAGAGTAGACTGAAAAAATAGTTTGGGATGTTAAATTAATATAATATTAAAGGTGCAGCAAGAGATACATATTTTGGATTTTTGTGTATTTGGCTACAGAGAAAAGAAATCTAGATCAAAGGTGTTAAAAGTGAAAACAAAAGGTAATTAAAGTTTACTTATATTATTTTAATTACTTAAAACATTTCATTTGCTTCAAGCAACCAACAATTGTGAAATTTCATTTTTTGTACCAAAGAGAAACTAATCTCGGCCTTAGCCTTCCAGAGGGGGAGCTTAACATTCAGTGCAAAAATATTTTTTTTAGAAACACTCGATATGTTAAAATCCCTGTTGCACTTTTTACATTCATCAAAGTAAAACAAAATTTAAACTCCATATAATATCCATTGAAAAACAAAGAAATACTGGCCGTTTTTGTTTTTTTGTAAAAATTTTAATGGGTACAGGGAAGGGAGTTTCTTATGGCCAAACAACAACATGGAAAACTGGTTTTATGGTTACAAGGTCCAGGGTTATTGGAACGGAGTTAAGGGTTGAGAACATGGGATCGGTACGGGTCCCGACGAAAACCGTGGGTTGCGTATTGGGACGTGTCAAGACCATGGGTTATGGTTACGGTTAGGGGGGTCCGAGACCATAGGTCCGGGTACGGGTCCGGGTCACAAGACCATTGGGGGTACGGGTACGAGTCCGGGTCCGAGACCCCCATGGGTTACGGGTACGGGGTACCGGGGGTCCAGCATGTGATAAAGTTATGGGGTACGGGTACGGGTAGGGCCCCGGAGACTATGGGTATGGGTTCCGGGTACGGGTAACGCAATTTGTACCGGGTATGGGTACGGGTATGGGTACGGGTACGACAAGTCTGAAAAAAAGTCGGAACATTTTAATTTTTTTACCCCTGTGTAACCTTGAACTCCAAGATGGGGGCCATGAAAGGCGTGTTATACGTTTACAACTGTGTTTACTCTCGAAAAGGACCGGTTTTGCACTCGGGGATCAGAAATCGGAAGGATCTGGCTACATACAAAATGTGGTTTATAAAACGGCCGTTCTGCTGGTAGGCGATAGTCTTGTAATTCATAGAACGCTGATTCTAGTCTTTTTCAAGTTACAATTTTTACCAAGTTATTATTGTCATTATAATTATCATTATTATTATTACTTCACACGGGGTTTAAATGTGTATAGATATGTTCATCTGGTTCTAATGATTAAAAAAGGTACAGTTTCTTATATCTACAACCTTTTGTGTTTGTACAACAGGCCAAAAACTGTTCAAGGTCATCGTGGGGGGGGGGGGTAAACATTTATATTGATCCGATTGGTTTCAATTGGTTTAAAATTCTTCGTATGGGAATGTTGTAAAAGGAAATATACATTTACTTTATATTTATCAGCTCAAAGGTATCTAACAGAGGCCAGAGTGCTCATCCCGATAGACCCTGTGGGCCTTAACAATAGATCCCCCTTAATTATATCTCGAATTTCAAACAAATAACAACATGTACGTATATTATACATTACTATCTATATACATAAGAATTTGTGCCCATTTTAAGCGAATTCTGTACATTATAATTGTTTACCCCAGAGTTTTTTTTTTTTTTTTTTTTTTTTTTTTTTTTTTTTTTTTTTTAAAGGTAATTTTCCTAGCTATACCAAACTATCCCTTTTTTTTAATTTACCCCCCCCCCCTTCCCTATCTCAAAATGCTCAAGGATGCAAGAGTTGCATCATCAAGATTTGGAATCCGCAGGTCAATGTTACCCCAGAAACCATCAAAACATTTTATGCAGGCTCTTGAGCAAGGTCATATGTATTATAGTGCACGTATTCACAGTTGCATTTTCTTATTCAATGAAATTAAACTAGTTGCGTCCGGCTTTTTCTAAATATGAGTATCAGATGAGTTTGCACTCAAAAAAAGCCATCATTGATTCGTGTATTTCCCCCATTATAAGGTACCACATGACGCTGTTGCCATGGTTAGCAAGCTAATTACTTCCGTTGATAAGAGTACTTTGTTTTCAAAACCAAATGTCCATTCCAATAAAAAGAACATGTCATAATGTACACAGGACATTGGATTTACAATCTTGTGAGCATCATTTTCCGTCATTTCCCACATTCTGTGAATTCTTTATCTAGTTCAGTTTACGTATTAGCTCTATTGAAAACACAGGTAATCTTTGAAAGCAGTTTCATTACAATCTCATTAGAAATGATTGTAATGTTTCAGTAATTTCCACATGTGCATTATTTAAACCAAAAGTAATATTGAAACAGTTTTGACGAAATAACAGAAATTACCAATGATCATGGTTGGCTGATAGTTGCTGGCGGTATGTATAAAATGAGAGAGAAAGTACAACATATCTGTATCTTGTCATTTAATATCAGCTTGTTGGATTTCACAGGATCTGAGTCTGAAATGCATGTTCAATCTTTTTTATGGATGCTTCACGACCCGAGGGGTTGGGCCTGGAAAGTCAGGTAGAGCTGGGGCAACAGCGTAAACAACAGATTGAACACCATGCGGCAGTGATGATATCCTGTAGTGGGCACTGAACAAGATAAAGAGATAGTCCCGGAACTGAGCACTGGGGACTCCCACCAATAAACCGCACAGGATTTGATGAAAGCAACTCTGATTGATATAGATGAGTTCGGAGCATCTCGGAAGGTTCGCGTTGATGATTTCGAGAATAAAGGTATATGGGGAACCGGTACTCTCTTTAGGACGATTGAACCCAAGGCGATACCATTATTTTAAGTGAAGAACGACGAGGGCGGAGGCCGAGTTCTTCCACGCAAAAAAAGAATGGTTGTCGCCGGGTTCAAGTCGTATAAAAGAGAGTACCGGTTCCCAAAATCAACCTTTATTCTCATTCTTAAACAGCTTCTCATTTTAAGGTCTCTTTAATAAATTTCGCGAGTTTTACGGCTGTTAATACAACAAGAAGCACTGCCACCACCCAGTGACAACCATCGAACAACCCGTTGAACGCACCGATCATACGCAACGAGACGCAACGTTTGGCAGCGCGCGCGAACGTAGCAAAACGCAGTATAAACGCGAGCCCTTCAACCTAAAATAACATCAATCGCAGCGCGTACTACTGGTTCAAGTAACGATTGAACCAGGGCGCAGCCAATGAAATTTTTCACAGCTGTTTTAGAATATCAATATTGAAAGCGATTCATATTAATCTCAATTAATATATTTATTGTTAAAGCAATGGTATATCCCTAACTTCTTTTCGGAAAATGACTACTAACTGACTATCACCGCAAAAACAGGGAGGTAACGTTATTTTTTCTAGATCTAGGGGCAATTTCCCCTTAAAACAAGGCAGGGTCCGCTCCGTATTTTGAAAAGTGGCAAGAATGGCATTGAGGGACGCTAGGGATCTATACCAAGTTACCATCATTTTTTTTTAGGGAATGTTATTGTTTTTTTGTTATTTTTACAACCTTTTCTCGGTTTCACCAAATGTTCGAAAAAGTACATATTTAAAATGGAAAGCTAAACAGATACCTTCTGGAGGGTAACGTCTTTCTGATATACCACGGTAGTAGCTATAATGTAATTTTGTCCACACTTGGAATATCTTCTCTGATAACATGTGTAGAATGTGAGTGACAAAGAATGGGTATCTGGTCGGAGAATACTACGAAAAGGAATACTGTGAAAAGCTAAAAAGGAAACGCATTCATTACAAATCAGATCCATACTACTACCGGTGGTCGGACTCTGAAGACTGCAAGTCGACAAAGAGTTAACCTCTTTCAAGCGTGACTGCAAGTGGATCATCACAGATTTTTATCCATACTCTTTGTTCTTCTTAACAGTGTCCGATCTTTGGAACGAAACTGCAGAAAGCTGGCGATTAAAGTAGTTACTTGGAATTGTAACTTGTTATCTTGGATAAATTCATTTCCACATTTTTTATTTTTCGCATTAATCGCTTACGTCACCCTTTAATTGATGCCTCTACCCTACCTAATCTGAATGAAACACTATCTCGTATAGGCAACTGGATTGGAGGAAGGTAGAGAAGAAGAAAGGAAAGAAAAAAAAACACAATATTATAATTATTGATTGACAACTGCATCATAAAACAGGATACGTTTCGGGATTGAAATCGTTCAATTCCGATTCAATTGGCATACTTGTGTAATCAAACTTGCTTCTACGCTGTCTACTTCACGTTTAAGTTTTATGTCTATTTGGTTCATGTGTATTATACTCCCGTATACTAGATAACGGTTATGTCAAACCTCCGATACAACTAATGTCCTGGTCGTTTCTCCAAAATATCAAAAAATGTGTTTTTGAATATATTTTGTAAATATTTTTGAACTCTATGTCACAAAAAATGCACCAGTTAACGCCCATAATTAAGAAATATCAAACCTGGTGAATGATCTGCCCAAATGTTATGATGATATGGCTAATCACGATCAAAGTTGAGTTGATGATATAATATCAGAAAAAAAATTGAACAACTTATTTATGATGTTGACTTTGCTAAATATGACAATAGGTGTTTAATCAAAGGTACAAAAGAATACTTGAATCAATTCGATGATGATAATAACATTAGCGAAGCTTACCGAATTCCTAAATGTCCATATTTAACTCCTGAACAATTTAAATTGAAAAACTGATATATTTACCATACTAAATGTAAATATACGAAGTCTGAGCAAGAACTTAAAAAATTGTATCGAAGTCCTTGATCATGATTTTACAGTATTAGGCCTCTCTGAAACCCATTTGAAAGGTAAACTACATGATTTTTTGTTTATAATTTGTCAGATTATAAAATTGACTAGAGCTAATTGCGCTCTTGCAAGAGCGCGAAAGTTAGGCGTTTGTGATCTTTGACCGCAAAAGAGTGGGTCGTATGGAGAGGTCCCAATAGACATTTTTAATTTTTCATGGAAATCTACAAGATGCACCATTCATATTTGCCATTTAACCCTGTTTTCATTTTTATACATTACATGTTTTTGACCCCTGTGACCCCAGGATGCCCTTTGACCTCAAATGGAACACACCCATAGACACTAGATATAGCTCAATTATATAAGGTTCTGAAAATTTGACAACTTTTTGAAGCATTTTGACTTTTGACCCCAAACTGTAGGTCCTATGACAAAGTCACCATAAGTTGTTTTTTTTTTCATCTTTTATTATGGTCTACTTGATGATACATTTAGATTTGCCATTTGACCATGTTTTAATTTTTTTACACACTTAAGGTTTTGCCCTTTGTGACCTTTAGGTGACCTTTGACCCCTCAACATAGCACATTGCATATAGCTTGTGTCCAGGTCATTACACTGAGCGAGTTTGGTTATTAGAGGTCAAAGCGATGAGGAGTTATGGTTGTAGTAAGAAGAAAGAACAAAGGTAAATTTTAACTGGCAAAATCCAACTTGCAACTCACATCCAGGTACTCGGAACTCACAACTCGCAAACTTAAACTTGCAAATTCAACTCCCAAATCACACATTTTAACTCACAACTTGCAAACAGGAAGTCGCAACTCGTACTTACAACTCACAACTTGCACTCGCAACTCGCAGATTATCCACACTCGTATTTGTCACACTTGTCATGTTCCCAAACCATGGGCATGAGTCAAAAACTAAAGTGATAATGTTGCAGAACTATACTACTCTTTTATCACCATTGTCAGAGTATGTACTCAAACTTCCAAATCTAAATTACATGTAGGGAAGGGTGATATTTAACAATCAGGCCTTTGTTTTTGTGACAACAATTAGTTGTACAGTTGTCACTAGGGCCAATTTCAACTCACAAAATCCAACTTGCAATTTCAACTGGCAAATTTTAACTCACAACTTGCAATTCAGGAACTCAAAACTCATACTTGCAACTCGCAGATTATGCACACCCATATTTGTCACACTTACCGTGTTCTACTGGTATCCTTTACTTCCCAAACCATGGACATGAGTAAAAAACTAGTGATAATATTACAGAACTAGTATGTATTATTTTATCACTTTATCACCATATTGTCAGAGTATCTCTTGAGACTTCCAAAATTAATAATTAGTAGAAGCCAAAGAGGAATTAATATTAACATCACTCTGCTTCCAAACAACAAATATAATGCCAAGTTGAAGTTTACAATTATTAGTCCAAGTGTTATACTCTTGTTGCCAGTAAATATGTCTATAGAGCGAATTGCATTATAGAGCAATTCCACAGCACATAAATTACCAAAAAAATGCTTGTGCAGGGCAATCATACAAGCTCGATCACCTGTTGCAAGGTCAAAGTACAATGCTTCCCTGTATTGTGGAAAGTGCCTGGACTACAGCCTGCATTCAATTTCTGAGGCTCTGCTAAAAACACTGTTATAGCCCCATCTCTATGCTAGCGTACAGCAATATATATAAATGAACTGAGCAGCTCTGATCACAAGAAATGTTTGGAAAATTTTGAGTTATTTTTTTAAACTTTGTGGCCCTCATGTGACCATCGATCTCAAACAAAGCACACCTTATATACCTGATGCCCTAACCATTACTCTGTATAAATTTGGTCATCAACGGTTAAGGCGTTAAACCGTCGTTAGCGTTGTAAGAAACAAGAAAGAAACAAACAAAGAAAGAATCAGCAAGAAAACAATAAGTTAGGCGACACGCCTAACTTAAATATACTAACCGATGTGGGCGAGAAAAAGGTGGCGTTTGCTTGTATGTACGTATCATGTTTATAGCTGACTCAGAGATTTCCTGAGGAGGGCGCCCTCAATTTTTAAACATATCGTGTTTTTTGCATATACATAATGCTTGTCTATATACTAATCACTGTGTGAAATAATTAATCTCAAATCGAAGTCCTTCATATAGAAAATCACAACTTTGTTATAAAATTCCGGATCCGGAATTTTCGTTATACACAGTATCCTATGGTAATGGTATACTCTACATAAATGTTTATTGCATGAAAACGAAAACTCCGATTAATCTCTAACTTTGGAATTAAGCATTTTAGGGGACTATCTTTAGTTGACTATTTTTAATTACTACACAAAATAATTATATTTCGAAATCTCTGAGTCAGCCTTTAAGTGTAAGTTACGAAAAGATGTATATGTATCTATAGCAAATGAAACTTTGGAGTCATGTTTTATTGAAGTGGAAAACCGTCGGGGGAAAATGCTATAGTTGGGGCAATTTACAGAGCACATACTTCCATTAATGACTTCATTCATGATATCGATGCGATTTATAATAAAATTGCATTAGAAAATAAGATATCATATATAATGGGTGACTTTAATAGAGGCATATTCGTGATTATTTAGATCTTGTCTATTCGTACTCCTTGATACCAACAATTCTTAAACCTACTCGAATTACGAAAAATTCTGCCACTCTTATAGATAACATCCTAACAAACACTAATGATACAGAAGAATCTGCTATCATTGTTACGGATATCGCGGATCATATGCGTACGGTACTTGTCTGTAACATTAATTCTATAAACAAAACGCAATCAAAGCAGAACGTGGCCTATAAACGACATCACACTGAAGATAATATTAAAAAAGTAGGTTGGCAAAAATGCACTTGCAAATGGTAATGTTAATGATGATTATAATACAATCTTAAAGAAATTTGATGACCTATTTAATGAATGTATTCCACTTAAAAATACCAAAAGAAAAATCGTGATCAGCGATCACCGTGGATTACAAAAGGTATATTTAAGAGCATTAATACTAATAATAAGTTATACAAAGATTGCCTACGGTACCCAAATGATACTCGACGACAGAAATTGTTACGTTTAGAAATCCAAACGATGTTTTTTCTTCAAAAGATTTGAACAAGCAAAGGGAAACATGAAACAATTTCACAAACATGGAAAACTATAAACAACATAATTGGTCGCGGCCAAAGACAATTCCTTTCGAAGCAATTCAAATCTCAATCAGGAGAAACTAACACTGATCCAAAAAATATAGCTGACGAGTTTAATGATTTCTTGGTCCTGGTCTTGCTTTAAAAATCAATAATAATGGTAACAACTTTTATGATTAATTGAAATCTCCTATTGATAGTTGTATGTTCGTGAAACCAATTGTAGAGACTGAGATTATACATGTTATTAATAAACTAAAATCAGAATAAGAGTGCAGGTCACGATGATATTGGGAACCTTGTTGTTTAAAAAATGGCAAATGAAATTGCTGTACCTCTTAAGCTCTTACAATGATATTCAATGAAACTTTTTCTACTGGTATAGTCCCAGACAATCTCAAAATTGATAAAGTTATACCTATTTACAAAAAAGATGATGCTGAAGAATTATCAAATTATAGACCAGTGTCTGTCCTTCCATGTTTTTCAAAAATCCTTGAACGGTTGGTTTATAATAGGTGCATTAAATATATTGAGGCTCGTGATATTCTTAATAAACAGCAATATGGTTTTAGAGCTAACCATTCAACGTACAACGTGCAACTAGTTAATAAAATGCTGTTGAAAAGAAGAAAACATACGTATATTTTTAGATTTGTGAAAGGCCTTTAACACCATAGATCATAATATTCTTCTTTATAAATTGAATTATAATGGCTTCAGAGGAATTGTGTATAACTGGTTTCAAAGTTATTTAAGTAACAGAAAACAATATGTTAATATAAATTCTAGTAGGTCTCACCTAAAGAATATTATTTGTGGTGTTCCCCAGGGTTCAATATTAGGCCCTTTGCTTTTTATGTTAATTATTAACTACTACTTCGAATGTTCTTGAGGTTTTACTATTTGCTGATGACACAACAATTTTGTATTCACATAGTGATATGCCGAGTCAGATTGATCTAACAAACAATGAGTTACTTGATGTTAGTAAATAGTTTAAAGCAAACAAACTATCCGTTAATGCTGACAAAATAAACTTCATGTTCTTGGGAACACCAAAACATGATAAAGAAAATGATATTAATATTGATCAATTTAATGAGTCGACCAAATGTAATGTGATTTTGGATGGAATGGAGGCTTAATGTGACACATGTCCTATGTAACCATGGACAAATTCTAATAAAAGGACTTTTTGTAATTCTGGTAGGCCTATTATATGAATAATTATGGAAAATTTGTCCGGCCTTCTAGTTGCTGCGTTGGTAAGATATTCAAGGTCAAAGGTCAATAACCGTTATAAGGCATGAGATGGGTCATAACTGCTCAGCCCATTGGCCTAGAAGCAAAAAGGTGGTGTCTATACCCATGTTTTGCGGGTCAATAAAATAATAAACATATTTTTAAAGCTTACAATCATCATTGCTTTTCAGCATAGAAAGTACTTTTAATCTGAATTTTTTTACAAGTTTTTCTCAACGTAAATTAGCCAATTCGTCAGTCTGTACAAATATTAAACAACAATATTTAACCTTAATATATATAATAATAAAAACTCAGACAAAACCTTTCAACGACCTTCTTGTAGGTGGAGAATAACAAGTTGCGTGAGCGCCATAAGGTCGTGGAAGGTAGGTATCATACTCAAGTGTATCGCCCTCTCACTCCTGAGAGGGAAATACACTGTACTAGTGCTAGCTTCCTTCCACAACCTTACTTTTGCACAGAATACCACTGCATGGCTTAATCGGTGGCGGAAGAAAGTCGCGAAGGTAGGCAACGCCAACGCAACCCCTGTCAACGCCCCACCCATAGTCGCCTAATGCTTCTGGGTCAAGATGCTGGTCGATCAGCCAAGAATGCTTCGGGCGTCAAGATGCTAGTCGATCAGCGCTGACTAACACATGCATTAAATAGATTGTTGGAGGGGAAGTAGAAGCTCAACCTGGGCATTGTCAAAAATGTCTGGGATGAAGGCCTCTTTATCGACAATGCCAGGAGAAAGCGTGAAGCTCGAACATCCATATGCCCTAAACAAGAAAGCCAGTCAACAATCATAGGGTTTTTGTGTGCATTTCAGCTTGACTGAGTAAATCCAGGAGTGCAATGGTTTTGGGAGTGTATAATAATTATAATAGGCCGGTTTTGATATTAGAGTGTATCGGTGCGCATGGCCCTACAGACGCATAGCTCTGTAGGCCATGGCGCGTATGTTCAAGGGTATTATGTTTGATAGAGATACTTTTGCAGGGGAATTTCTGGATATTTTTGAGTTATGCACAGGTAATTTAAACAGAAGCATGATGATGTGAACTTCATATTTTTTTTTCAATCAACTCTTAATTTATCATGATATTACTAAGATCTTTTGAAACAAAAGTTTTAAGAGATGATTTTTTAATGTCACTGAGGAACGAGACTGCCATAGTAAATGCAATGTAGCAGTTCTACACAATTACCGTTTGGAATCCCCAGTGCCCAAATCTGTGCAGATCGTGTCTACCCTCCCTGTACAGAACCACATGTATGTCTCACATCTGATCGATTACGCTGTTTGGGTGACAACAGAGAAGATACAGAAGGCTTGCTGCTTTGACTATTGTAGTTATAAACGGTAACGAGAGGAATAGGTTGGTGTCGCGTGTCAGGTACAGGTCACGTGTCAGGTATCAGATTCAGTGTGCTTGCGGGGCGACCGATATATATAACTCCGCCTATGTTAAATCAAGGTCTGTACATATAGCCCTCTGCCAACAAAAGTGCTATTTATTTTTTTCCAAAAGACACCGATATTATGTCTAAACAGTAAAATTTACCTTTTCCCTACAGATTCAAAAACCAACGTACGATGACGATAATCGGTTGTTTTTTTTTTTCCAATGTAAGGATACGTACGTCATTTTTAACCTGAATGGGTCCCCCCGAAGCAAAAATAAACCAATCAATGCGTGACGTCATCAAATCTTTATTTTTAAAAATGGCCGGTTTTCCCATAATAAAAGTCCTTTTTTAAGAGAATTCAAAATCTGGATATTGTTCTTTAATAATAATGTTCAATTGTCCCCGCATGGATGTGAAAAAGATGGGTCATAAGTCTACAAACTGAAAACCAAGTCAGACGGTAAATACCCTTACCGTGGACCGAATGAGCAGACGGATCCCCCCGTTCGTGTTAGTTGTAGCAGGCTACAGCCATTGAACGCGGGACCTGAGGGGGGTTTATGCGTCCAGCTGGCTCAATGTGCCCCTTGCTGCAGGCTTCTCTGAGCTGCCTGCAACCCCGCTCTGCAACTATGGTGAGACGTCGGCAGAAAACACCGGTTTCGGGAGTAAATGGAAAATTTAAAAGAGACTAATTCTTGGGCCAAAAAGCCTGCATGAGGAAGAATAGAGACCTCCTAGCGCTCAAAGCGGTGGTGGGCCTCGTAAGGACTAAGGCGTTCGGTTGGGTTTCATTTTTCTTTTTCAAAAACTGTCCGACACCAAGAATTGCAAGAGCAATGGCAAATCCCACTCCGGCACAAAGGCTACGAATCAACCAGATGGACCAACGAGGGGATGAAAGAAGAGAAACCCGTCATGCATCACTGAGCCCTTTACGGGTCTGGTCTGTGCGCCCTGTTCGGTAAAAAAAACCTCGGGACAGTCAGGACATAAGTTTTAAACCCACTCCTGAAAGATTTCCTGAGGAAAATTGCCAACCGGTCCTACGGCTCAGAAACAGAAATGGCATGGATCGAACTCTCTATCGGCACCCCTTGCATGGCCACAATCCTATGATGCTCTAGCGAAAATTTGACTGAACAGCGAGGCATGGCAGCCTGTTCAGAAGGTCCCACCTCAGTGTACAGTCTTGCAGAAATGCACCAGGCAGTTTCGGAGCCTGGGTGGTGCACTCTGGGACGTTCTTCCTTAAAAGCAGATATAGCGCCTGGGAACCTGGGAGAACATAGGGACGTGGCCATATGGGCTACCAGCAGGACCAGGTAGTCTCGAGACAGATGCCACTCAAGGACTTTGGGGATCATGGCATCCTGGGAGACTATGATCAAGCATAGGTAATCAATCCTGACGCGTCCGCTTGCAATGGGCATCCTTTGACTGCCCGGGGGATCCGTGGGTTCAAGAGTAGGCCCTAATATGCACCATCTGACGATTATGACTGAGGCGAAAACGAATCCACTGTGGGACAGTCTACAATTTTAGAAGAGTTGTGCGGCAAGTTGCAGATAGAGCTGCCACTCCACCGATGCCCCTCTGACTTTTGGCTGTGTTGTCTGGGATTGGGACCCTCCTGGGAGACTGTCCGCAAACCATGTCCCTGCACAACGGGAGGCGATCAGCCGAGGTCCCCACTCAGCACAACCCGAATAGACGAAGAATCTCCCTGCATAGGATGGGATTGATTACCCTCTTCTTGTTTGATATGTCACCACCCGTCATATTGTCGCCATCGCGGACAACAAATTACCTTCCCCTGACCACGGGGGCCAGTGCCGAATGCCAAGAAGGAAAGACGGCGAACAACTTGAGGACGTTTATGTAGTGACGAGCCACGGAGGCTGGTCAGCGGCTTGCCCCCGAAGAAATAGTAGCCCCCCAACCTAAACGCATCCGTCGTCATTGTGTTGGTTAAAAACGTATCCATTGTCAGGGTGTTGATAGGTCACAGGTAGCTGAATGGGACTCATTGCCTCATATGAAGTGGCAAAGTCCAACATTGAAGGTGTCTGAGTTGACATTCGGCTTCCTGGGGAGGAAGGTGTGATGTTTACCACTGCCAACAACTTTTTTATCCGGCCAGCTAAACACATCTTTGAAACCTAATGGCTCAAAAAATCCCTACTCTTGAGACCATCATTTGCTTTCAGTTTAGAGCGAAATAATCTGTCACGCCATCTTACCTTTGGTAGTGGTAGACAAGACTCAGTTTTGGAGGAGGGGATGGTTGCCACCTTATTTTTCTTTTTCACTTCCTGAAAAATATGTATGCTTTATCCTTAAGATCTTCCCTGTGGTTTGTTACAAACTTGATTTTCCTTTCATCTCACCCAAAAAACCTAGCAGAACCACATTCCTGTATTTTTTAACTCAAAATAGAAATTGGCTTATTTAGCCACATCGGAGATCCAGTGCCCATGATTATTACTTCATTAAAACATTACTATGACTTAATATACCAATCCACTGTACCAAAACAAACGGGTCAAGGCTTTTACTAAGAACTCCAAGAGGTCCTAACCAACACCTTTAAACAAGGTTGAGGGGCCCGAAGTTTAAAAGTAATTTCATGCAGATAGTTCATACTATTTTGAAAAATCAAGGAAGGGTGTATTTGATCGTTTTTATATGCTAATTGTGTTTTTGTTGACCCAAAACCTTGGTATAGACCACCACATTTGTGCTTTTAGACCAAATGAAGTTGAGGAGTTATGATCCATCTATGCCTTATAAAGGTCATTGACCCTTTGACCTTTGAATATCTACCAACGCAGCTGCCAGAATGCCGGACAATTTTTTTTAATAATAATTCACAATAGCCCTACAAGAATAGACAAAGTTCTTTTATTAGAATTTTTTTAAAGGATGAATCGCATGGCCTCTACTATAATTATGGCATTCTCCTTTGGGGACGTACGCATAAATCATACTTAGGTAAAAAATAACAACTACAAAAATGGGCGCGATACTATATCTGTTAGCCATTAGAGAAGCCACACTTGTCCGCTAATTTGTGAAATATAATATCTTGAATTTGTTTAATAGTATAACAAGCTTGAAACTGGTGTGGTTTTGATAAGTAACTCAAACGAATTACTTCCTGCTGGATTCAACAACTTTTTTAATTTTGCAGGTCCCAACACTTGATTATCAAACAGAAATTACACTAAAACAACGTAACTTTTTCAGATCACTCGATTAGAACCTCCGGACCTTTAATTTGGAATGCACTTCATGGTGACGTCAAACAAAACCTACTTCGATAAACCACTTTAAAAATCAATACAAACAGAATCCGATTTCAGTTTTAAATTAATTTCTGTAGTATTGTAGTGGTTTTTGTGTATAACGTATCTGTTCTATAGAGAGTTTCTTGAGTGTTCCTCAAAATGTCTCACTTCGTCGCCCCCTCTTTTAACTATTTCTTCTGAGTGGTCCATCTTGTTGTCATTGCTTTCTATGTTGAGGAGGCCCTGATATTTGTTTTTTTTTTCGTCTATCATGCAAACCCTTTTATGTATAAGGGCAATCCTATCTGGCCTACTTGGCCTTTTGACTGTTCCGCCATAATCGTCTTTGTTCTGAGTATTTTGTTGCATTTGTATGTTATTTTTGGTATTAATTTTTATGATTTATGTAGTTATTATGGAAATAAAGAAGCTTTAAATCTTGAGCCAAAATACTGTGTAAAAATGATGACTAAGTCACCACAGAACTTTGTTGATGATTTGACTGATTTACCAGTCTGTGAGCAGAAGATGATCTCAAGGTTCTCGGGGTTGAATGCAGGTGACATGTCGTGGATGGTCTTATAAGTGAGAAGCAGACTCTTAAAAGCTGGCCCTGTTAGTTTGACTGCAGTTGGTAAGAGCTGGTGTGATACGTTCTCGTCCGACCGTTTAAGCCAAGTCGGTCAGCTGTCATTTTGTGAACTCGCTGAACGAAATCCTGACGCATAACCCCCCCCGCAGCTCGCGTGCAAGTGCTGTAAGCCTGCTACAACTAACCTAACACGGGGAATCCGTCCTGCTCATACAGTCCACGTTAAGGGTATTTATCCGGCGACTTATGTTTTCAGTTTTGTAGACTTATGGTACCCAGCTTTTTCACATCATGCGGGACAATTGAATATTAATATATCAAGAACAATATCCAGAGTGTTTGAATCTTAAAAAAGTAATTTTTATGATGGTAATAACAGCCAATGTTATTTGGAAAAAATAAAGATGTTGAGTGACGTCACGGGCCATTGATTGGTTTATTCTTTTTGCTTCGGCTGACCCCTTCAGGTAAAAATGACGTACGGTATCCCTACATTGGAAAAAAAACAACCGATTATCGGCATCGTACGTCGGTTTTGAATCTGTATGGAAAGGTAAATTTTGTGACTGTTTAGACATAATATACGGTGTCTTTTGGAAAAAAAATATAGCACTTTGGCGAGGGTCATATTTACGACCTTGAATTTTACATAGTCGGATTTATATATATCGGTCGCCCCCGAAGAGCACACTGATATCTGATACCTGACACTTGACCTGTACCTGACACGTGACCCAACTATTCATCTCGTTAACCACCGTTTAATAACGATAACAATACGGCACAGCAGCAAGCATTCTGTATCTCTTTGGTCACA
Source organism: Ophioderma brevispina (assembly GCA_023653785.1). NCBI lineage: Eukaryota > Metazoa > Echinodermata > Ophiuroidea > Amphilepidida > Ophiodermatidae > Ophioderma > Ophioderma brevispina. Next base: position 145,117 of record JAMKCH010017979.1, read on the forward strand.
GTCGTAATCGTCAAGATATAAGACTATACATGTGGTTCTGTACAGGGAGGGTAGGACACGATCTGCTCGATTGGGCATTGGGCTTTCCAAACGGTAATTTGTAAACTGCTACATGCATTTTACTATGCAGTCTCGGTCCCAGTGACATTGAAAAATCATCTCTTAAACCTTTGCTCAAAAGATCTTAGAATATCATGATAAATTAATAAAACAAATGAAGTTCACATCAATATTCTTGTTAAATTACCTTGGTCATAACTCAAAACTCCAGAAACTTCCCCTGCAAAAAGTATCTCTATCAAACTCTACCCTTGAACATACGGGCCATGGGCTACAGAGCTATGCGTCTGTAGCCCATGGGCGCACCGATACACCTACTATCAGGAAACAGCCCTATATAAGTATTATACACCCCCCAAAACCATTGCACTCCTGGAATTCAATAACACCAGGTGGTTGCAAGAAGGCCAATTTTTCGGGGCCCAGCCAGGCTACATGCCTAAAATTGTTATACCATACCGGTGTCCCCATTTTTTTTTTTTCTATTAGAGAACAACAGAATCAAGGATGCCAATTCCATATTTTCCCAGCGAAAAAAAACAAAATTCAAAATATAGCAACTTATTTCAAATTCACCAACGGGACACTAAAAAAAATGGGAATATTTGAGCTAATAATGTATAAATCCTTTTTGTGCAATGTAACTCCTAAAGCACTTTTAAATAATTGAGCCACAGATATAGAGCTGACAATATATAGACCAATCATTCTCATAGTACATCTGATGTTTAATATGTAGGTGATATGGGGGTTATATGGCAGTTGTTAATCAACCCAAGATCTAGGAAGATGGGGCATCATTGGCAGCAATAGAGATTTTCACAAAAATCCCGGCGAGAGTAGTAGTTATATAATTTCATAGGCCCTAGACTGGAAAGAAAGCTTTATAAAGAAATCTTTATTGTGTAGTTACGACTTCGTTCCACCCAACGGTTTTTCTACGAAATTCGACCGTCCGGGGGTGGGGGGGGGTACAACCCCACCCCCGATTTTTTCGTAAATAAGGGACAAACATCCATCTTGTTTGTATATCCACTGTGAGCTACCCAGTGCCTTTCTCAAACAAAGTTACAAACACATAACGTTTTAATATGACGTCATAGTGACGTCATAACTGTGATTTATATAATAGAAAGTATACACAATAATCTAAAACATAAGAATGATGATACACATTATTGTCAGCTATTTGGCTTATAGAGTCATAATTAACAGTAACCATTTTGGCCATTCCACATAAGGTCTAAGCAGGTGGCAACCCCCACACCCCCACCACAACACACACCTTCCGATTTGACGGAAAACACCTAGTGGTACCTCCATTTTTTCGCTAAAATGACCGCAAAGATGAACGTACAAATTAAATAAAAGCCCATCATAGAAATATTATAGTCCTGTTCAGACCTTTTCAAATGGGGGGGGGGGGCGGGGGGGGGGGCAGAAGGGCGCCGATGCCATTTTATGACGGGGGGAAATTGGGGGGCCTTTTCAATGACACTGTACTAACGGTCAGTTATTGGGGGCTGACGGGGCGGGGGCAATGGGCAAGGAGTTTTTTTGAGCTGGGTGGAGGCACTCGCCCCTCCCTGCCATGCTCCTGTTATACCAAGGATGCCACCCGTTCCCTGGACAATCACTTACTAAATGCAACGGGGTTATAACAGGAGTAGGATCAAACAAGAACAAGTGTAATTAATACCCGTCTAGAAAAAGGAATTCTTTTTGGGGAAAAGAAAAAAGGTTTAGTAGTGGGGGGGGGAGTCGTAGAAGGTAAAGAGTTTGAAGCGGGGTGGTATCTAGGAACCACTCGTTTCACACAGAATATTGAGGAATGAAGAAGTGAGCTTTTGTAGTAAGCTAGGGGGTCAAATTGTGACGTCAAGAGGATTCAAATAAGATACTGCCGCTTCCATTCATCGCCCAATCACAACAAACAGCAAAAATGATCCACATTTGTGTGAACAGTCTAATACTTACGACATGCAGTTAATACATGCAATAGCATAGCTACAGTATAGCCATGCCCGCACGGCCAGGGCCATGGCTACAGCAGGCAGAACAAAGAGGGTCGTCGAGTGCAAATGTGTAAACACGTATTTCAATAAGGAATAATCGCAATCTCATCATAGTGCGCAGTCACACTCCATAGAAAAAACGACTTTACACAATTTGGTACTCGCCAGTGGTGCAAAACAGCGAACGCTCGTCTCCTCCGGGGATGGTGTCGGATTTTGTAATCCCCAGACATTTATATAGGAAAATTTTATTTCCTCACATTGCCTTGTTTCACACACCGCCCGTACCCAATGACGCAAAAAAAAAAATCCATTAGTGAAAAAAATTCTTAAAAAAAAAAAAAATTGAAATAAAAGAAAAAATCTAAAAAATCTGTAAAAATAAAAATTCGAAAAAAAAAATTTAAAATTCAAAACAAAAATCTAAAAAAAATTCTAAAAAAAAAATTCTAAAAAAAATTCTTAAAAAAAAAATCTGAATTTTTTTTTTTTTTTTAAAATCGAAAATTTATTTATTTTCATATTTATTGTTTTTTTAAAAATTGAATTTGTATTGGATTTTTTTTTGTTGGCGTCGATGTTACACCGAGTATGGGTGGAAAAGTCGGCAATCCTTGTTTATAATAATTAATAATAATAACAACATTCTTATTATAGAGCATTAAACACGAAGTCTCAATGCGCTGATTGCCACTTATGAGACGCTGCCGTCAGGAAATCCACATCATGATAGCGTTCATCTAGGTGGCAGATGGCTAAGCGCATAACCCTATCAGCACTTAGTGTAATATCACCCATAACAGCTCCCAATTGTCGCTGGGTCGACGAGGCAATGAGACTAAGTATCTTGCCCAGGACACAAAACACGTTGGCCACGGCGGGGCTCGAACTCACCGCCTACTGGTCACGAGTCCTGCGCTTTCCACTGGACTGCACGTGCTATGATTCGATAAAAGATATCTATACATATAGTTTAAAGAGGGACCGGCTGGTAAAGGGTATAAGGAGCAGGACTGACTCGATGCTGCTTGATGGTTGAAGACCCTTCTCTTCAGGCCACTGTAGAAAAAGTAGATGAAGGTACTTTGGCATGAGCTCGGTTACTCAGGTAGAACCTTCATGTGACCGTAAAATTTGAGTATGGACACAATTTTTTGTGAAAATGATTAGATTTAGAGGAACGTGTTGGTCCAGTGGATTGAGCGCTCGTCACGCAATACAAAGGTAGTGGGTTCGAGTCCCACTGCGGCCAACCGTGTTGGTGCCTTGAGTTAAGGCACGTTACCATACATTACTCCTCTTCACCACAGGTGTAAATGGGTACAGGCATTATTCAAGTCGGGAAGGTAACAGGATCGCTGTAGAGAGGTGTAGCGAGCCCCCACAGCAATACTTATATTGGTGGAGTCTGGCCCTATCGCTTCGAAAGAGAGATGGGCACTCGTTCCTGCATACAGGTCCGTCCCTTTACCTTTTTTTAGGGTGTGTAGAATATGAATCTTGCGGTTGCCCCCTGGGCATCCTTGAGCATTTTTGAGGAAATCCAAGATGGCGTCGCAATAAATGATAATTATCTAGTAACCCTATATTATTCAAACTATGGCGTCTAGATATATATAGGACCCAATTCACAAACGCAGTGGAACGGGAAACAATGAGTCCACTCCAAATTCAAAATGGAAGCCAAATTATAATTAATTTTAATATGCACATAGAACAGCAAATAACCTGCGATAAAAAATAAAATAAAGTACTTGGATTATGTTGGTTAGACACAATAGATTATTTTGATACTTGTAAAGTTGTACATGGACTCAATCAATATGGCAGCCAAAACGTGATATCTTCAAAAAAGACTTGACACAATGTCTAAATATTTACCCTCAAGTATAAATTATTGTGTCAATCGAAACAATTAGAAAATGACCGATGAATCTAACCAAGTTATACCAGGTAATCTCGATAAATAAAAATGGGTCACTTATAAATTGAGTGCAATTATGTGAAACAAAATGTTAATTCCTTGGTATTTGACAACTTTGCACCATATTAGTTTCTTTCGATTTTGGAGTATTTAAAACAAATGGAAATGTTGCATGTACTTGGTTAGGATCAAAGGTACATTTAATGTCATTGACACATGATCGAATTGAAGGCTGTAATACTTACTAAATTGGTGTGCCAAGTATGTTTTGAAGATTCACGTTGGATGCCATATTGATTGACGTTATTGTGACAATTTTAAAGTATCAGAAATATATTATTGTGTCTAACAACATTAACTCTAAGTACTTCTCGTCTAATTTTATCGCAGGGATTTGCGGTTATAGGGCATATTTTATACAATTGTTGGATTTGGCTGTCCATTTTGTGTGAAGATGACTTATGTTACAGGTGCCATACCACTGGTTTCATTGGATCCTATAGTATATATAGTAACTCATAGTTTAATAATACAGGGTTGAATAGATAATTCTCATTTATTGTGACGCCATCTTGGATTTCTCAAAATGCTCAAGGATGCCCAGGTGGCACCCGGCAGATTCTTATTCTACACACCCTAATCTATCATTTTCAGCAAAAAAATTGTGTCCATACTCAATTTTACGGTCAGGCCATAAGTTGGACCATGGCTACCCGACTAGTTAGTTCAACAGATAGAAAGGCAGTCATGTAGACTGTTGCACAACTTCTTCGATCTTCTTGTGAAAAAATCTACAAAACTGTCAACAAGATCTTTTGGACATTCATGGGTAGGTAGCGGTTGTTCCACTCTGGGAGATGTTAAATTGCTGACTACATGGAAAAGGTCCCGTTGATCACAATGTAGCAATCTGGTTGCTATGATACTCTGTCTTCGCTTTGGCAAGAAGAAAGTTGTATTTTGAACACCGATCCTTGTAAGCCTCTCTGCATACAGTGAGCCCAGTCTGTGAAACTCTGCGCTGAAACCGACGCCGTTAAGCTCACTCAGCACGAAGAGCATCTGAATACCAAGGTGCATGAGGACGCAGAACTACAGATCGATTGACGGGTAGAGCATGTTCATCAAGGGTCTTAGATAAGATGTTATTATATTCATTAACTATAGAATCACAGTCGGCATCTGAAGGCAAACGCAGAAATGCAGGGCTGTCAATTTTTAAGGAACGCCTTATATGCGAAATCTCTTGTTGTACCTTTAATGTTGAACTAGCTAGTTCAGAGTATATGCGATACTTGCTATCGGAAGATGGCAGTTTCTTCTGTCACCAATGCAACAAAAATTAATAGGGGCATTATAACCAACCCCTATGTATTTCTGACCAATGCAGGAGACGATTCATCACCAATGTAACAAAAAAATAATAGAGGCATTATAACCAACCCCTATGTATTTCTTACCAATGCAGAAGACAAATCATCACATATAAATATCAAATCGGAGAAGTACACGCGTTTTGTCAGCTAACGTAATTGGCTAGATACATCGCAAATCAACAGCGAAAAAAACTCCTGAGCTGAGCAATTTTTAACAATTTGAAAGTTTGGAGGGGTAATTTCTTCGAGGTCATCCAAATTGCTATTAAAACCAGCGAGATTGGAATTTCCCTAATTCCTAAAACACTCTTCGTAAATTACTTAAACATTATATAGGAACTTCAAACATTATTTGTAACTTGCAGGGTGTTTTTCCAAAATGATTACATGCAATCGTTTCCTTAAATAAATTGTATAATAATCGATTTTCATTTTGTGTAGTAACTGGCGATGATCCCAATTGCAGCACGCAATAAGAACGATTTTTCAAAAATCTTCGTACATTTTGAAGGCTAACTATGATTTGACACCACATAGTATCCATGATATTGTCCAGCTGCATACACCACCTACAACCTCCAGCCTATCAACTGGTTGGCAATAAAAGGCATCTGTTAGCTCCTCAATTAAGGTATATGGAGATAGATCTTTTGTTTCTGCAGCTGCTTCCCTCTGGAACAGCCTCCCCGATGGCATCCGCCAAGCTCCTTCTTTGAGTAATTTCAAGACACGCCTCAAGAGGTTTTTCTTTCAGCCAGAATAATTATCTTCTTAGCTAATATTTTTTAGTATTAATGGCAACTTGGTTGTTCATTTGTTTCTGTACTATCACACATTATTTTTGTTAAAATTTGCTTATGTGTATCTGCTTCGACATCTTTCATAATTCTATTTAATTCAATGTTATTTTACATGCACTGTTGTTTTGTCGCTAAGTATTAAGGTGCGTGTCTTGGGGCAATTACCTAACTATTATTACTATGTAAATTCCTATTATTGACAATATTCAGTATTCTAAACAAGATATGGCTACAGCCCTTTTTGGTTGCATGAATGAAAAGGAATGATTACTTAAGAATTATGTTGCATGAATGAAAATATTTACCAACATATAAGAATAAAACTATTCAAGTGAACCAAACTATTCAAAGCTATTTCAAAGGGTTAAAGAAAAACGTGAACATGGCGAAATGAGTGAATCTTTAAATATTGAAATAAATGGTGATCCTTTATTTATCTTCTGTTGTTGTTTCCATCTTAATTCAGAGACCTTCTTTTCCTCTAGATCATTTAAAGAGAAAAAATGTGAAGGGAATTATGCGCTGAGATTATTTAGTGACACTATTATCCACATTTCTGTTTTGGAGATACCCTGTACTCACCTAAATCGAGTTACACTAGGTATATATTAGTGTTGACAGTTTCAATTTTTTGCCTAGAGATGTTGTCTTTCTTCTATATTTGATGTTGCAAGGACATGACAGGTAAGTGGACCCTTCAAGGCGAATATTCGCAAAAGGGCTAACCCATTTAAATGATTCTATGATGCGAGGATGGATTCTTAAATTTCTCTATAAAGTAGTAAATCAGTCGCCTGCGGTGGTATTCCCAAATAATTTACAGATCAAATTCATTACCAAGGTGAAATAATGCTTTCTCTGCTTATATGCGTTCTGCTCGAAAATTGATAGATCGGTCGAAGGATGGATGGTCAAATCACCAAAACAAATAAACGAACATATAAACTAATGTTGCGTGAAGAGTCAACTGAATCGAGAGCCCTATTCATCACCCTGCAGGCGTACTGCCACACCGGCACAAATTCTCGAATTTGATTGAACTTGATTGGTCAATGCCGCGTCGTCGCTTTGATAAAGTTAAACTTCAGAAATTCATCGTTGCACCAGCGATGCCAAGTCTTGTCGATGTGGCGTCGTCCAGCGATGAAGGAAGATATCGGGCGGCCGATGCATAGCGATAGAGGTCTGAATGTACCATTGGCCCAACAGGACTGACTAATGTGCAAGTGAATAATGGGCAAGTTATTCAAAATGTGCATCATCTGGACTAACTATATGTTAGTCAAGCTGACCAGTTGATCCGTGCATATATGTATCATTTTATTTTTGTTTTCAGTTTTTTTTGTCATTTTTACAGCTTGCTTAGCTCGGGTGACCCGTTTTCTCCCATCGTCCTTTCCCTCCTTTCCTATGTATATTGTGGGTTAAACGATGTGATGTAACCATTACATTGCATTCTGGGTATATTAGTCCCAGTTCTGGGGAATGTGATGTGTATTGGTCAATTGCATCGTGTATTACTTTGTATCTTTATTGTTTCGTGTCTCGTTTGCTTCATGTCTCTGTTTCTTGTCTCGAATATCTTTTGATTAGTGTTTGTTTTGTGTCTCCAGTGCTTTGTCTTTATTGCTTTATGTCTGTTTCTTTATGTCTTGATTACCTTGTGTTATTAGCATATAGTGTTTACAGCACATTGTGTGTTCATTGTTTTGTATCACTTTACTTTGTGTTTCTATAAAGTTATTACTTTGTCTCTTTACTTGCGTTATTTCTTTGTGTCATTGTTTCTTTGTGTCTCTTGTCTCAATTATGTTGTTCCTCTATTGCTGTATGTTCTTAATACTCTTTGTTCCTAATAATGATATCAAGTTTTGTTAATATCTTAGTGCTTATATCATAGTGCCAATATCACTTGTGTTGTTATTACCTTGTGTTGCCATTTGTTTCGCAATTACTTTGTGTCTCTATAGTTTCGTGCTGCTTTTGGTCGCTATTAGTTAGTGTTTATATCAAATTGTTTTAATATCATACATTTGTGTTGCTATTACTTTGTATTACTTCTTGCTTCCATTACTTTGTGTTTATATCAAATTGTATTTATATCACTTTGTATTTATAGTCACTTTTTATTGCTGTTATGTTAATTTGTCTTGATATTATTTTGATATAGTCCAACACTGTATGGTTTATACAAATGGCGTTCCATAGTTTGTTGAGATACAGACATTTGCTAACATTTTTTAAAGACACAACTCCATATCTGTGACGCAATGTTCGGACCTCGCGGAACTGCAGGTGAAGTGTAGACACGGGTCTGCACAATTTAACCCCATGATGTAATTTAGCGGGGTGGGGTCCGGAGATATGGATGGCCATTCGGGTCATGTCTTATACTAATTACTCGGTAGTCGGTCTCGCACTACCATAGCGAGACCGACTGCAGGGCATAATCTTGTGCCGAGCAGAGAGAAGCACCGCTTCTCTGCATTTGATACATTTGTGGAATGTAGCATTCGCAAAGTCACCCAAAGTAATTCTCCAATAGTTTTGCGAATGTTTGTGGTGGGACTACTTCCCCCTTCAGACTCATGAAGCGACGTTGACGTTTAAAGTGTCGGTAATTTTTATAATTTTTGGCCTCTCCCTGCTTAAAAATCATGGTTATTTCAATGCGCTTTAATCCTTGGAACACAATGGCTTGTAGCAGTATGGCGCAGATACCTGCATAGCTCGGAACACACTCTAAAAAATGACTATTCAAAAAGTCAAGATATCTTGTCAGAACGGCATCTGCACTTAATGGAATTATTGTCATAATTGTTAAAGGTCAATACAAAATATTAGAGCTCTTGTGCGCATTTGCCAGCTACACATATTTTCAGCACATTGTTTGGTAATTTTGGTCACCCTGTATACATGTAGTTTGACAAAAAAAATTTTAAAACATTTTTACTTATTATATAGACGCGCGTAGAAGATACTCAAATCTAAGTAAAAGTGATATCACTTTTTATTCAAGCCTCTATTGCTGGCGTTTAATAGAATAATGAACGTCCTATTTCATGATTAATAATAAGAGTTAATCGATCATGAAATTTGATGACAACTTCACTGATAAAAACAAGAATGAACTGGCTGTGAATTAACGGGGCAAATAAAATTGAAGTAAAACATCCACAGGGCCAATGTCAGGTTGGGATAATATCATCTTCGTAAGATGATGAAGGTAATATTTTAAGACAGAAACTGTGTCCCAGGGCCTGAATCACTTGGACGACACTTGAAGTAGAACAACAACACCCGAAGGAAAAGGGATGCAGTTTGTTCAGGTCATAATTTCATTGTTTTTCTGTGTTTGTTTATTTGTGTTTTTGTTTGTTTTTGTATATTTATATCTTACCATTGGTTTTAAAATTTTAAAACATCGTTATACAGAAATTAAAAACAAATATTATTTATTATAAACAAGTTTAAATACCATAAATACCAGATCTGCTTTCACTCAATAACAAGATTCCTGGTGTAAATAAAATAAGGTGAAAGAGTTTTAATTATCGGATGCAGGAAAATTAAAGAAGAGATTAAATGTATACTTAACATGCTTAACCCATTTTCATTCGCTCAACAAGACCCAACAAGTGTATTTGCATGCCATCTGACTGCAGTGAATAGTCCTTGGCAAATACACCGGAAGCATGGAAGCGGTATTACTGTTTCAAAACAATATTCAACGCGTTAAGAAAAATAAGTACATGCCTACTAACAGGATGCCTAATATAAGATTGTACGTTTGCAGGTTACCGGACTTCGCACAATATCCAAACTATGTGCGGCTTTATTTGGGGTATTAAAGAGAAAATTGAGATGAGAGAAGAAAGTCCAAATATCTGAGATTTTTTGTTTTGTTTAGCTCAGGGGAGCAAACAATTGTGTGCACGTCTGGCACATCAAACTCTGAATTTAAACTAACAATGCATAGCATGTGAAGTGAAGTATTTGAACTCATGATAATAATATCGCTACAAAATATTCTATTCATGTCAATGCTGTTTTTCAACTTTATAACGTCGGTCATTCAATATGCCAATGTGCCCCTGCACCTCTGGCTTCTACGATGATGGACTGTCTCCCGGGCATTCCAGCCGAATGAAAACATGTATTGTGTTTGGACGTCCGCTCAATGATTTTGACATAATAGTCCTGTATTACGGTTTTGAGATCAGGTTTGTCCCTTAAGGTTTCAGCGCTTCCCGCTTAAAATCTAAAATTAAAGCAACAGTATGATTCGCAGTGTGCCTCGATTAGGCATGATAAATATTAGATTCAAAGTGGACTTTGTTAAATCTTGTGGGGTTCAACTCCATTCAATGGAAAATAAATTAAATGATATTTTAAGTCAGGAAACAGCTGGTTTGGTTGTAAGATCTAGAATTAAATGGGCCGAACATGGTGAAAGAGCTCCAGGTACTTTTGCAATTTAGAAAAGCGGTCGTGTGAAAAGATAATTAGGCCTATACGTAATCTTGCTATGGATGATGGTACTCTTCAGACTGATCAGGATATCATTTTGAGGGAACTGCACATGGCCTTTTATGGTAACCTTATTCTTCTGCTTATACTGCTGATTCAAAACAGGCTTGCTAACTCCTGTATTGAGCAACTTAAAATCCCTCAACTTTCTGAGCATCAAAGACAACTTTGAATAGACCCATATCAAAAGCAGAGCTATTGCCAAATCTTAAATCCATGCAGCATAATAAGTCGCCTGGTCTGGATGGCCTACCAGCTGAATTTTACATTGTTAGATTTTCACAGACCTGCTGACTTCATTATTTGCCTCTTTAAATTATTCCTTTAAAAACAGGGTTTATTTGTTCTCATCCCAGAGGGAAATGGGATCATCACTGTGCTTCCTAAGAAAGACCGGGATCCTAATTCTTAAAAATGATCGTCCTAATTTCCTTATTGACTACGGTTACAAGTTATTGCCAAACTATGCCAGTCGGCCTTTTTTAACAGTGTATTACATCTCATTCAGAGAGCAAATGGTTTCATGAAAGGTCGGAATATTGGCTGTAATATTCATAACATTATTGATCTGATGAGTATGTGAAAGTTTGATATTCCTGGGTCAAATTGTTCGTTAGGATATGAAAGGATTTTGACAGTGTTGTGAACATGATTTCAGTTGAGGTTCTTTCTAGATCAATCTGGGGTGCTAATTTTATTCAGTGGGTTAAGGGACTTTACAATGGCAGGAAAAGCTCCGTTACTAATAAGGTGTTTCTTAGTATTGGGATCCTATTGAATGTCTCGTGGAATTTTTCAGGCTGTCTTTCTCCCTTTTTGTTCCTTTGCAATTGAGATTCTTGCTATTTCTATCCATTGTAATGATGATATTAAAGGTATTAGGTGGAGAATATGGAAAAAAAGATAATTTCGGGCTTGATGATACCACTTGTTTTTACAGGGGATTAGGTCTTTCAAGCCCCGTTTTATTACTATTCAGATAAGTTTGCCTCATTTTCGGGCGGGTCTGCAAATAAATTTGATCTAAGTTGAAGCTGTTCAAATGGTAGTGTAAAAGGGGTCTATAATTTCTTCCCTTGCAGGATGAAGTCTAAATGGAGGACAAATAATTTTAAGACTCTGGGGTATAATTTTTCTCTCAATGTTTACCTCTCTTATGAACTATTTTATTCCTAAACTGAAATCAAATTGAGCAGACTCTTAATTGTTGGAAACACAGGAATTTGATCTATCTTGGGGAAAGTGACTGTTATTTATTAAATCTTTGGTTTACTGTTTACCTGAACTTTATCTTTTTTCTGATCATTTGCATGAAATCTTCCCAAGATTTTTTTCAAGAAATTGAATCACCTTTTTATCATTCATTTGGAATGGGGAATGATGAGTCAAGCGGGATTTCTATGTCATGATTATGAACTGGTGGTTTTGAGACGGTTGATCTTACTCCGTTTTTCTCAGGCCACCAAACTTTATTCGGGGTTAAACTGTTGGTTCCTTGCACCCAGATATTTTGGTTGGAAAAAAATAGAAGCTCTCTGGCTTGGAAAAATTCCACCCAGATTGGACAATTCTTGCTGCGGTCTGAGTATCCTAATATGTGTTTTGGATACCCATGCTAATTGTCAACTTGTTGAAACTATTACATTATGGTATTTGTACAAGATAAGATTAAGGAGATTTAGGTTTGTCTGTTTCCATCTCAAGGGATCCATTGGGGGAAAAAAAAGTTCGTCTAAAATCGAAGAATTCTTTTTCTATCCGTTTTTGGGATGATTGAAAGGGGGATTCATAAGTTTCTGATCTGTTCATGTTATAATCTGGGTTGAAACATTTGAAATGTGTAGTTGAATTGATAGTCCCATCATGACAGGAGAAAAAAAACCTTTTGGAAAACGGCTATTTGTGCGATTGGTTTCAGAATCCCAAAAACATCAGATAATTTTTTGATAAAATACTACCTTTTTATTAATCAAGGTAAAGTTTCCAAATATGTCTATTCCATTTTTAGAAACCAGGTCAATATTGATGTGAAACACATGGGTTGATACCATGTACTTTGGTGTCCTGGAGGACTTGGATTGGTTAGATTCATAGTGCTAAGTTGAAATGTACAATTGAAAAAACAATTACGTTATTTTTTCAATTTTTTTACAGAGCTATTTGTACCAACCAAGTTCTTCATAAAATTGGCAGGGCTGATTCTCCCACCCAAGTGTTATTTTGTAAGGATTTCCAGAAGAATCTATTTCATTTATTTTGTGATGTGAAAAAGGTCTCCCAATTCTGTGGATGAATTATGTTTTTAATCAATTTGTTTCTGGGGAGTCTTTATTTTCTCCAATTTTGAGAAAAGTTTGGCGTTCTTGACACTCAGATCATGATAGCTGTATTTCTTTTCTTGTTTGGCATGGCAGTTTTATATCTACAGGTGTTGTAAAATTCAAGGAATCCTGACACCCAATTTTATGCTTTCTGAATTGGTTCAAAATGAAAAGGAACACGGAATACAAAATTGCTGTGAAAAGCAAAGGGAAATTAATTTGCATTTCCAAAAGTGGTCCATGACCTTGGTTGATTTCTTTTCTCTTTTTTTAACCTGGTATGCAATTTTGGGATGTCCTACCATGACTAGTTCAAATTGCTAACGTTGTGGGGTGAGTGGTGTCCTTGGATGGTATGTAGAGTGTCCTGTGGTGTCATGGTTTTGTCTTGTTCTCGGGTCTTATGTTGTTGTGTTTGTTTTTCAAAAAAAATACGGTGTCTAAATTTTCACCAAACCGTCTGAAATTTTTGTTCCAATGCTGCCCAATCTCAACAGCTGGTGCTGCCAGGTATTTGAGTGTCATCCTCGCATTTCCTGGGTCTTGATCTGATCCGTCCATGTTGACACAGGATGCTTTGCTGTTTATGCTCTATGTTGGGATCTGGGCTAAAACTATTGTTTTTTTTAGTATATTGATTCTAGATGTAATAATCTTAAGTTGTGAAGTTAGAAGGGTTTGGGGGAATCAATATATGTCTGTTTGCTTCCAACCACCAAATAATTACAGGTAATAATAATAAAAAAAATTTGTGGGGTTTATCGCCTCTTGGTTCAGTTCTGAAAAGTTTTAAAACGACAAAAAGATAATCTGGCTTTAACGGTTAAGGTCATGTGTAAAGCCGCTATCAGTGATTTTTTCAACTGTAAACAAATCGCGCACTCTATTTTTTCCATCAAAGACCATTTTTTTGCCACTGTTGTATTTGAAATTGTAGTAGTAAAGTCGCCTGTAAGTGGTTAAGTTAAACACCCCTATTTGTCTAGAAATTACGATTGATTGGCAATTTTTACTAATAAATTCCGGGAGCCGACTTTCGTTCTTTCGTGCAAGTTCAACATCACAGTGGAAGATCCGTCTTTAACCAAGCTGATAGTTTCATCAGTCCAGGTTGATCGGGCCTGGAAGTCCTCTTGGGGACTTGTAACCTCACAGTCCTCTAATGATGTGCTAATGGTTTGTGCTCTCCACAATCGCATTTTTGTGCACGGTTCTACTCCGAGCGTTGTGAAGAAGTTCTTTGTATGACCAACGCCCATTTCTGAGTCTGTTGAGGTTGACCCATGTTTTCCAATCACGGTCACAGTCTCTGGGCTTGCTAGATGGGCTGTCCACAACTGCTTTAGGTCAAAGTAGAGTGATGACCATTGCTCCAACCATCTTTCATTGCTCCAAGATGATCGATAGGAATACTGTGACTGCAGTGTCATGGATTGTGTAGCAAAGTGATTCCGTGGATTCTCTGTCCTCAAAGGGTGTTTGTTGGTGGGATTAGACTACCAGGTGCACAATCACATTTCTTGGCGAGCTTAATCGTCTGAAGGTTCCTCCTAAGATTTGCAGGAGATATGCCAGACAGAATTGGGAGGTTTCTACAAAGGCGTTGCCAAAAGGCCAACCACTAACAATCTCATTGCATCATTCAATCAGAACGACATCAATCTTGTGTAATGTACGCTGTGACTCCATACTGGTGCCATCTTATTCAGCATTGGAGTATCCAATGCAAACAGTTTGATTTATGTAAGGTTCAAATTTGCCCCCAACCGAGTTCCTGCGAGCCTTCTGAGAGGTTGAAACTAGCCTGCGTCTGGCAAGCTACTGCCTTGTGGTGTTAATTGAAAGTAAGGCTGCGGCTGCGGTCCATTGTGACGGCAAGGTAACTCTTCGTTGTTGGGTCATGTGACAGTTTTTCTCGCATCTAGAGTGATGTTTAGTTCTCTTTTTGCTACATTCGATTTCCAGTGGAAACGAGCGAGTGTCTTGGGTTTGCTGAGTTTCAGTTGCCATCGGTGGAAGAATTGGCTTACAGTGATTAGGTTCTTTCCTGTCTGCAGCAACAACTGTTTTCTAAAGGCTCAAAGGAGTCAGCAACCATTCCAAGTGCCGTGTCGGCTGCGTAGGAGTACGGCGAACAATCTCTCCCTTTGTCATATCTTAGACGTAGATGTTGAAGACACCGGGTGCCAGGACAGAACCTTGTGGGACCCCATTCCGAAGTTGCGCTTACTACTGGCGTTTCCAAACCTTTGATGTCTCCGATGGCTCCAAGTACGAAAATCGGTCATTGGATTAGCAGCATAAGGAACTTGACAAGCTTGATATCAGGGAAGATTTTGAGTAGCCTTTAGGTAGAAGCCTCGGTGCCAGACTGTATCGTACGGAGCAGTTAGGTCCATGAAGACGGCTCCCAACTTCTGCTTCTTCTGGAAGGCTGTCTGAGTCATTAACTAGTCTTGCTATCTGGGTCAGTTGTTGATTTACCCTCTTCGAATCCAGCCAGCTTGGGTTCTGTGGTAAATTTGCCTCGACCGTATCATTGTTCCTGGCCGGGTATCAGTCGCTCAAGCAGCTTATAGATGATGAGTAGTACGAGATGGGTCTGTACCTCTTGGGGTCATTTCTGGTTTCTTGGGCTTCAGGATTGCAATGACCTTTGAAGTCTTCATCTGGAGGGAATAGTTGATGTTCCCATTGCAAGTAAAAGAGGAGTTGGAGCCATCGCACAGCCTCGGGTGCCATATTCTTCAAGAATTCTGTATGGTGTTGTCATTGCCAGGAGCTTTCCCATTCGTGAGACTTTAAAAAATTGCTTTCGTCGGTGAGCTCTCGTAGTGGAATGGTTGGGACATGGGCTTGAACGGTGGAGAGGTTTGGAGAACTGTTTAATCTCTGCTTAACAGCATCGAGAGTGGCTTTCGCCCCCTTGGAGGTGGTCTTGGCCCTTTCCATTGTTACCATACTAAGCATGGGGTTTGCAGAGACAGGACATTGCTTAGCTGGACAGCTACGACGCCCCGGTGAGCTGTTGATGTGTTCCAGGCCTTGTGCGCTTGATGTGGGTAAAGTCTGATAGTGGATATCTCCTCCTCCCATCTCTCTGGTGCTCTCTTTTGGCCAGCCGATCCAGTTAGCTGTTTACCCTTGCTGTTCTCTTCAGTATCGCATTTGGTATTACAATACACTCTGTATACTCGTCGCATTGCTTGTCCCAACAGGGGGTGTAGGGATCCTTCTGCTCTTGGAATGGAACATTTAGCTTGGTGGAGCATGGAGCAGAAGTCAGCATATGCATCGTTGATGTGATTAGCCGGGTCTGGCAGGGTGGATGACAGTTCGCTGGTGAGATTTGTTTGAACTTGGACCAGTTGGCTTCCTGAATTCCATCTCTTTCTGTAGAGGCTGGAGATCGTAACCTTGATGTCACTGGTGACCAGGCGAGGGCATGACCTGATCTAGGGAATCTAGGGAGGACCGTTCTGAGCAGGGGTCGGATGTCGCTGGTGACTGTGACAGGTCGGACAGGTCTTTCCCATAACTGCTAGAATAGAAGGTAGGTGGATCCTTACTAACAAACCGCAGTTGGAGGTCTTGGGCTTCCAATCCATTCAAGAGCTGCTTTGCCATTT
The DNA here is from genome assembly GCA_023653785.1 of Ophioderma brevispina. Lineage (NCBI taxonomy): Eukaryota > Metazoa > Echinodermata > Ophiuroidea > Amphilepidida > Ophiodermatidae > Ophioderma > Ophioderma brevispina. Next base: position 161,772 of record JAMKCH010017979.1, read on the forward strand.
TGTCAGTATTGATTACCCATGCTTATTTCTACAGTTAAATCCTCCGCAGACGAATGAGCTCCGCTGAACTACTGGAGGGAGTTGAAGTCTGCTCAGATGGTGGTGGCTTATAGATGTTTGGTGAAGTGGTGGTCCATTGCTTCAAATTTTATACACTGGATCGGCGAATTCATTGAAGATTGCAGGGTTGATCTCACTTGTATGCCTTGCTTCACAAGGAAGCGATCCCATGCTTGTTGTGCGGAATGAGCAAATAAGGTCAAAACCCTCGATTTGCAGCTTCTCTTCATATTCGCAGTGAGTTTTCTTCTTCTTGGAGGAGGATGATATTCACTCGTTCTCTCTCTCCCGAAACAATCGAAAAAGGGCGCCCTTATCTCGTTGGACCTTATTAGATGATGTCACGCTTACATGGGTGAGACCCTCAACGCCGTTCATGCTGCAAGATACAACTTTGGTGCTTGCCATAATGAAAGTTCCTCTGTGAGATAGCTCATCTCAGGCACCGCTTAGGAATTGAGGTGGGTCTTCAAGATGTTCACTGTGTGTGTTTTAAAAACGATGTTTTGGACTCAAGTTGTTGAATCAGTTAGCCCAACAGTGATGTGACTACTTTAACGGGGCCCGCCTCGAGAAGGCTTCAACACGAATGTAGTGATGTAGTAATGATAACAAATGCATATTTTAATAAACAAAACAGTCGTAAATGGCATCTTCAAGACCGCTTTAAAATGCTTTAGTGTGTTTTCATCAAAGAATCAGATACGGGTTATATGACTAACAACGAGCAATTTAGAGACAAAATTGGCATTTTGAATTTGAAAAAAAATGACTGATAGTGGCTTTAATTTGTCTATGATCAAATATTACTGGTAACAATTTCTATAAAGGATTTTATGACACATTTTGTTGATAAGTACTTCATCACCATTCATTAGAATGTGCTTGGGGTTACACAATTTCATAAATTCGGTGCTGATTTCATTAACACGTTATTAATATTCCCACGTCAAATATCACTTGACTGTTGAATCAATTAAACATTCTTGCAGACAATAGAGTTTTTTTAAAATTGACAAAACTTTATTTCCTTCAATGCCAACTATGTTCCATCCCAATCACTGCGCACAGCTGTTACTAACTCATCCTTATTCTTAGCAACTACTGTCTGCAGAGAGGCGGGTGTACAGCTGGCGACACGAGCAAGCTTGAAGTCTATAGCAAAATGGCTTCCTGCCATTTATCGAAGATGCAAAGAAGATAATACTGCAAGCAGATGATACCAACTTCATCAATACACTAGAAAGTTACAACTGCAGGTGGGAATACAAACCTTGGGTAAGACTGATTCCTGTTACATACGCCAATTCAGTCTTATCTATTCCGAAAGCAATGCAACAAGTCTTGCCGCAGCAATGCCTCGAACCAAGCCTCTAAACGTGCGTACAAACAACCGATGTTGATTAAATCTCCAGTTTATCCTTATGTGTGATAGGACACCCATAGGGCAAGCCCGCTATATCCCTTAATCCCTAAAGCTTATTTTACAGGAAAGTTCTCCTAGTGTTCTAACAACACAAATACCGCTACTCCCTTTTTTTGCGGTTTTCGTCAGGTTGCTATCATTTTGCTTTTGGGAACATACTAAGGATTATCAAAGAGTTTCTTACAACAAGATTTTAGGCATTTTGGCATGTTTCGAAACTATTTTTCTTGCACTACAGTAGTCTAATGTTACTGATTGATTTAATCTCTATTACATTACGTCCTTCTCAGTACGAAATCAGCTTTAATTGCGGCAGAATTTCCTTTACAATTAAATTAAAAGCTACTACAAGACGCACATGTCGACTACCTCGTCTATCAGTATTTTTAAATCATAACACAAAAAATTATATTTTTGAAATCGCTTGAGTCAGCCTTTAACTCTTTGTTCTTACCAAAATTCCCGTGAGGACGTTGTGTCATTTCATTTCCGGGCTCCATCCTTGTCAGGGGAGGCGTTTGTGCATATAGGTTTTTACAGCTTTTGTACACTTTTTAATGGTAACAGACCCTCCACTATTCTTTATCTTCTTTAGACAGTTGTTTAGACTCAACATTATCAAGGTACCTATAAATTTGTTCTACAAGCGTATTGAGCTCCACTCCTGGAAAAGAGATCTGAAAAGGGGTATGTACCTCCCATATTTTTTGTAGAAAAATAATTTTAAAGGTTCAAAAGTGAATAGATATTTTTAAAATTTCCCGCAAACTAGCACAATTTTGTTGATTTACCTGTAGAGAAACATTTTAAAGTGATTAATCCTAAATATTGATGTTGGCTTATCACAAATCTTGACTATGTTTCAATTGGTTTCAAACACTAAACTATTTCAAGCACGACCTACTTCTTGTGTCCTTGCGCGGCGAAATCGACGGGGAAAGGTGGGTGGGGTGGGTGGGGCAATGTCTCATGAAATGTATGGTACGGTAGGATACTACAGGAGATACTGTCCAAATGTCTTAGAAATTGTGTGTCAACTGACCATGAACCGTTTAAAAAAGTCTTTTCAGAGCAATGCCACGAAGCATTGGATAAAATCAAGATCTTGATGAATGTGCCAGTTTTAGGTTGAGCCTGACAGAGACAATTCAAGTTTGAACTTGATGTCAGTGATGTGGGTTATGGTGTGGAGTTCCCATGCAGGCAGATGAAATTGTTATAGGTCACTCTGTCAAACATTTTGTAGAAATAACACACAAAAATTTCAGACAAACTACAATTGAGACAGAATGTCTAACATTGCTATTATCATTTCAGTATTTTATTCCCTATTCTACGAAACATAATCGGTTGACATTCATCCGCGAGTTTCCGTTTCCTCAAAACACTTCATAAGAATCAGAATGTTACCTGTTGATAGGAGTATTGAAATGCCATACTCTTTAAAGTTTCCTGAAAATACGCATGTAGCTTAAAGGAAACAACTTCTTTCAATGACATTCCGAAAAAAGCAGGATTTTATACTCTAAAATATGTTTACCAAAACATATATTTGATGTCTGAAATTGAATAAAACAGAACAAGAAAACCGAAGAGTAATCCGGTCCGGTGTAAAGAAATTGAGTGTCCCCCATGAGAGAGTGTCCTAGCTACCATAGCAACATGTACGGAATAAACCGTGACCTTGTATACGAGGCCATTTGGGTACAGTGCTGAAACAAACGATGCATACAGCACTCAATGGCGAACACAATAGACGGGTGGGTGGTAGGACTAGGACACTCAGTCACGCGGACACGGTAGTTTATGACACCGGAACTACAGTACAGCGGCATGATAATGCCATTGAGTTGAGATGAGAGGCCAACACGGCAAAATGTAAACAAACAACGGTAGCCGCTATTTCAGGCAGCAGAAAATTATCGTTTTGAACTCTGACTTTTTGCTATTGACTCAAAAAATGTAGATCGTGACAAATAAAACTATTTCAGTTGACATTAAGACCATAATGTGTCACAAAATGCACCAAAATTGAAGGAGTATTTACTATCTGCACATGTTAACTCCGTACAAACGGTTTGTTTTCAACGAGAGTGACGCCATCCACGACTAACCTATAGAGGGGCACCAAAACCTGACCCCAAGATTTTTATAGAGCTATCACCCAAAAAGTTAAAATGCATTTTCTGTTTAACTATAACTAGAGAATAACTCTCAAAGACTACAATCTGGACATAAGACATGAAAAAAAGAAAATATAGGCCTCTATCTTGCCAGACGATCTGTCCAGAGCTGCCTATAGTTTGGTCAAGAATGTAGTACTACAACTTAAAAACAAACACTGAGTGTATCAACACAGGAGCAGCATGTCGTTAATGGCATTAAGACAGACTTTAGACAATTTTCATTCCACGGAGGACGGTTTAATATCCTGAAGTTTTGTAAGACTATAGTATTATTTCTTTATGTAATTTCTGAAGGGAAACCCCTAAATGGTTTTGTAAGTCTTCTTCATTTACAAGTTGTAAATAAACTGAAAATCGTCCTTTTTAGGGGCTTCCCCAACACCTACATACAGATTTAGAGTTTCCCCTTATAAACATAAACAAATATATCATTTAAAAACCGCCTTAGGCGAGTCAGGATGTTTGATAAGTTCCCGTTTCCTCAAAACACTTCGGCCCGTATTTCAAAAAAAGGTGTTTAACAACTGTTTAGTTAAAGGAAATATGTCATGATTCTGAATATTTGGAAAATTTGGTATGGATGGAAAGCTTAAGTAACGTAGATTACATATAAATCAAAATAAGTTGAAAATTGTCCACATTTGTTGAGTATTTTGCCTTTAATTGCCGCCCAATAGACTTACTCGAAAACGATCCGACAAATCCACCTCGCATGCAAATGTTTACGTCAAAGTGATGACATCCATAATTTACGTCGTGGTGACCATCATATCGGGCAGTTGTTGTCCCCCCCCCTCCCCCACGTCATATCACTAAACCAACGAAATGAACAAAATATGTCATTCTGTACCTTACTTGAAAATTAGTATTACTATTCATTATCCATCAATATTACAGTGTCGGCAATAACATTCGAGTCAACCGAATGTTTTGGTCATCATTTGACGTCAAGAGGAAGCAATGGCGCTTTTGTCATGAATCCGTTGGCAAAAATCCGCCCTTTTTCCTTCGTATGTCAAAAAAGCAAAAATTAAAAGTGCCCTCTTATTTTTGTTAATTTTACATCAAATTGCCTTATTTTTTCAGGAATTCGTGATGTCATGTACATATATTTTTTATGAAGTCAGTCAAACTGAGCTGACAAAAATCTTGACATATTTCCTTTAAACGAACGTTAATCTCTGCAAAAGTGCGATAGATAGGTGTCAGGTTTGTGGACATAACTAATATATTTAATTAAATATTTTCCAAGGCAAACTACATGGCAAAATTTAGCCATAGATCAAAGATTCTTTTACAACAGAGGTATTGGGAGTTATCAGAGCTTGACCAAGCAACCAGATGGGTTTTGTCACTGAATGGTTGTATAATGCATGAGCACCTGTTCAGCCATATCTTTTTCTGGGTGCTTTGAGCTGGGTAACTTCACTTGCTCTTTATATCTCAAGCAGCACACAGGGGTTTGCTAACTTGTGGCGATGTAAAAACAATTGTGTCAACTTTGCCGCGCATCAGACCATGCTAACTAAATGTGTTTAGCTGGGTGTGGGGCAATTAGGTATTTTGGTGGTCTGGGATGCTTTGCTAACAACAAGGACATCGCCATGACACAACACCAGCCTGCAGATGCCACCTGAACTGCTGTTATGCAAGTCATTTTATTATGGATCCTATGTAAGTTTTTAATTTATCTTTGTAAGCATTATTGTGTAAAAAGATTAAAGGGATTATCTGTTGTAAATTTGTAGTCCACCATTACCATTACGTTAGGTTGCAAGACTTTAGTTGAAGACAAAGACATGGCAAGGACAGAACAACAGTATTACTACAACTAAGTTTGGAATAACTGCTTCCTAAGTTTGGGACTCAGTGTGGACAATTTTTATCAAGGGTTGTACGCCTACATCATCTACTAGATTATTTTCCTCTATGTGTGACTGTTGGACTTGCATGTTTGCAGGATACCGGTATCATATTTAAAGTACTGGTTTTTTTTGCACAATTTAAGGTTAAATTTAAGTTAGCAAAAGTCTGAAACTTAGGTAAAAGGTTAGTTATACTTTGGAATGTTTGGAAAGGATTACCTCTGTTGATGCAACCCTTTGGTTAGTCTAATATGATGTGGTTAACATCACTCACATGTTGTATCAAAACTATATCTATGCCTTAAATTGAAATTAAAATTAATATCATATTAATATTTGAATATCAAAGTTGTATTTTTTTTTGGGGGGGGGGGTACAAATAAATTTGGTAATTGGAAATCAAGTATTAAAGTCTGACTCAGAGATTTCGAAATATATATTTTTTGTGTGGTAATTAAAATAGTCATCAAAAACTAAATTTAATGTTTTATAAAAAAAATAAAAAAAATCCAAAGTTAGAGATGGATCGTATTTTTCGTTTTCATGCAGTACACAATTTGTGTACAGTATAACAGTGCATAGGACACCGTGTATAACAAAATTTCCGGATCCGGAATTTTTAAACAAAGTTGCCATTTTCTATATGAAGGACTTCGATTTGGGCTTAGTTATTTCACACAGTGATTATTATATGGACAAGCATTATGTATAATGCAAAAAACACAATCTGTTTGAAAATTGAGGGCGCCCTCCCCGGGAAATCTCTGAGTCAGCCTTTAACTGGTCCGTCTGCATTTAACTTTAGCATCTGTGTTGAGTATTTTTAATGTATCGCCCTAACCGGTGACAATAGGGGATAATTTTTGCATTACGGTAAAGGCACCAAATGGGTCATATTATACCAAAAGAAATTTATAACGATCTGTACTAACACACTAACATATCTTTATTATTTTGAAAAAAATAACCTTTTTTATGTTGATATTATGACCATAAATGTGTCACAAAATGCACCAAAAGTGAAGGAGTATTTCCTATCTGTGCATAACAGCTCATAACTTCTTACATAGCCTACGGGAGTGACATAGTCACGAGAGTGACATCATCCCGGACCAAATCTTGACCCCCAAAATTGTTTATAGAGCTGTAACCCAAAGATACGGCGGTCCGGTAAGTACGTATATCCTGTTTCTAAAATTGAAAAAAAAGTTGGCGCAGCGTTTGAAAATTCTCAAGACTGGAATAATACCGAAAGGCATTGTGAGAAAAAGGATGCGGCCCGTAGCAATTGCGTGTTAACTTTTCCGTGTTTGCGAGCACCGAAGTACGCAACAAAACGTTAACAATTTTCTCGCTAGGTTCTATAGGTTCAGACCCAATTACGATACATATCCAAAACAAAACATAGTAACGGACCCTCTGATGCAAAAATCTCCATAGAACCCCTTCGGAGATATTTCAGATTTAGTTTCATTTGCATGCATTCGCTATGACGGACTGATAACGTTAATCTCTCGCGCAGTACTAATTTAAGATAATATCTTTCGAAGTCTGTGACACAGACTAAACACTTTCCGGACCGCCGTAACCCAAATAGTTGAAATACATTTTCTGTTTCAGTAAGACCAGAGAATAATTTGACAAAATGTGAGCATTGGATAATTTTTACCCCAGGATGACCTTGAACATTATTATAGCTGTAGCCGTGTAACCTATAGACAAACTTTATCTTACAATGGTGTACATTTAAACACAATTTGACTTTATTTAAAATTTACCCCTGTACTAATCCCCTGTTATTTTACAACATTTCTCATATTTCGCAGAGGTTGGATCCCAAAATTCTGATTCAGCACACTTCAAAATATAGCCTAAAAAAACATCTTCAAACATTCTTCCCCAAACTTCGAAAGCTGGATCCTCATTAATGACCCTACTACGATATACGGTTACGTTTTCGAAGGCAACGGGGTCTAGAAATTGGGGATAAGTACCCTAACTTCATGACTGATCAGGTAGGAGATACGATGATATTCAAGCAGAATGATAACTTTAAGGACTGAGATGTTCCAATGAGGAGAAAATGCCATTTTCATCTCTCCCATTTTGAGCAGGATAGAATAGGACTTGCATTTACCGGTGTGAAACCCTATCACACTCGTATTGATCCACTATATTTTGCTCAAATGCGGAAATCCTGTGGTGATGAAAGGAATATCTCCCTCCCCAGCTTGAATATGATCAAGAATGTCAAAATTCAAGTAATTATACTGCTTGACCCAGGCGAATTACAATAATTTTATTTTTTGCAAAATTTCGGCCAAGAAACTTGTCACTCCTTCCACTTTTCTCCGCCAATGCACACTCGCACACCCACGCAAACATGCACGCCCATAGGCGTAACATCCCGGGGGATGGGGGGATATATCCCCCCCAATATTTGAGATGGGGGGATGGCCAATACAATCATCCCCCCCCCCCATGTTGATGCCAGTTCATGTTGTTGTTTTTGGACCAAAAAATAACACTATAATATAGGAATATATATATAAGATATAATTACATATAGTTTGAACAAATGTTAAAAATTTCCGCGCGATTCGCGCGCATTTTTGTTCTAATTACAATTCCATCTAACGATATTAGCTCGAATGGTAAAATATTTAGCAAACTTCGCGCGCACATGTGCTAGTAATGCATCTTTTCAGCAAACCCCGTTCATTCTTAAATTTTCATCAATCCCATCCCCCCAATGTCAAAAAAGAAAATACGCCACTGTGCACGCCCAGACAATTACCCCTTACACAAACATTCTTACCAAATATACCCTTAACGTCAGATTGAAGTGCGGTCCGTTGAATCAAAGATTGGCGGTGTTTGAAGCGTAATCAATCACGTTTCTTCCACTGAAAATGCTGTAAATTAAATAAAAGATTAAATTGAGAGGTATATGCAGTTAAGTATTAATGGTTTGTGCTTTGGTTTCACGGCAGGATTTCAAGCAGGTAATAGCTTAGTCAAGCAAACGAGTACATCTCCCCATTGCACTTTGTTTCGTCGGTTGTTTCCCCTATAATATTTTCCTGACCTAACGGATCCTTCCCAACTACATGACATAACATCTTACGTATACACACGAGATATGAAGACGCAAGTATTTCCCAAAGGAAAATGATGTGAAAATGATATGGAATTTATTCCTTTGAAGTGTAATTATGTTTCGTGCTATAGCTAGTGTATAAAGGGAACTTTTCTAATGCATAGATGTATATTATCTGAAGTAAAACAAGTGTGTCAGGCAATTCTGAAGGCTCTTTGCCATGGTGGTGTTAACTTTGACGCAAACTCTTGCTGATACTACAACCTAATTCTCCTTTTACCCTCCACTTCAGTTGATGCGAAAGTAACACAATTGCATAACTTTGAATGACAAGGTTACGAGTAAACTTCGAGACATCTTGGAATATGCATGGAAAGGTTCTGCTAGGAAGTGGTGTGTGGAGCAAGCACGCTTCTGTCATTTTGCTAAAGGCTGAGGTGTCAATTATTTCACATATCGTGTATTTATCTTTTGTGCTGTGAAGAAGCAAGTGTAAGGTGGCCAGAGGCCAATCTTATATTTATAACTTTTTGAACAGATAAAAATGATATCAACTGTGTCAATGATGTGCTTGTATCTTGTAGCATGATCTTGCGAGTTATGTTTTCTTCTTTTGAGGCACGGCCCGACGACTGCGCGTTGTGGAATGCCACATTCCTATTTCGGCTTGGGGGAAGAGCTCGGACCATTTCGATCACATAATGTTTACAATACCCAAGGAGGTAACCAAGTGGGTGAGCCCATTTCTAAAACCAGTCGTCCGTGCGGGGGCGCTGACAGTTTGAATATTACACGGATTAATTAGTTGGGTGCTTGTCTACAACACATCATGTCAATTCGATACAAACAATCCGCCAAAATATCAGTTGTTGGATGTGGGTGCTATTGGGTGGTTAAATTTTGTCCACCCAATGGCAACACAACGAATGAAATGACACGTCAGTGTCTTGATTAATAAACCGCCTCAATGAATACATCTTTTCACCTAAGCGCGCATTGCATTATGAGAAAAAAGAGTATCTGAGCACAATGATCAGGTGCACTATTATTACACATGGCCACCTCTAACACATACATCAATTTGTATCACTACCGATTAGTGTATATGCAAAGCGTTAAGCGGCACCCACAGTATGTGGAAGAAGAAGCGGAGGCAGCCATTGCTTTCTATTGTTGGTACTCTATGTTTTCTTTGTGGTCGGCAAGACATGCGAGACGATGAATTTCTAAAGATTACGTAACGTTTTGCCTCTCTATCTATTATAGAACCTCTTTGGAGGTAACTCTGTATTCTGGTTGAGTAAAAACCCGAGTATCAGCCGAAAAAAGCCATCAATTCCAATAGTATAGGCAAGGAAAGCTGACTGACCAAACATAGTTAAAATGGCTTCAAAACTAATAAAAACAGTATTTGTTTGACGAGTTGCATGACCGAATGCCCAATATTTTTGCAATAGTGGGCAGTGTGGGCGGTACGCGCTAATCGGCGATTGCACCACAGATGCATAATAATTATTGTACGCATTCCTTTTAAGTTTTTCATTGCAATTGTTTAGTTTCACTCACTCACCTGAATGAAAATTTAATGGCCAGGGCCGGGCAGGGAAAGGCAGGGGGCACGTCAAAAAAGCAAATAAAGAAATAAAAGGTAAAACTACATTTTGCATAGTGTCATTTTTCTTAATTTCACATTCATTGTCACTGTGACTGCATCTTCCGTCAAACAGGGTGACCTATGCCAAGTAAACAAAAATGAATGCCAAAGATGTAAATGAAGTGACCAAAAATCGCCACCACTGCACTGAAGAGGCAAGATCTTTAGATTGAGATTTCACTCTTTATGCTCTTCTGAGGAATTTGTTCCAAGAGTGAAATACTCAGAAGTTACTGCTACTGCTAGTCCTAACGTACAACCATGACAATTCGTGCCATTTGTACAGGTTTGTAAATCAGGCCATGCAAAAAGTTCCATGTTCAATTTGTCGCAATCCACCGCCGAGTGTGAAAAGATTGTGTGATCATTATAAACGGATAAACCACGAAAGTTTAAAGATTAAACCTGGTTTTAAGGACGTCTTACTGCAACACAAATTACGAAAAATGAGATTTCAGATGCATGCATATGAAAGTGCGAAAAATGAAAGGAAAATTTAATACGAACTCGGATGCCACGGCCACATGCATGCCACGATGCCGATGGCCAGCGAAGACTTTACACCAACATGACCAAAATGTTTGGCCAAACTATGAAGTTTTCGTAACAAAATTGCTGTCAATCATGACAAAGAAATGTAGCCGCGATTGAACATGTTAAATTTATTGAGACCTGGCAGGTCATTTATTCCAACTGGAAGATGGCCTACTATTGATACACAAGCGGAATAGTGAAATACACACTGTGTACCACCCTGGTATGCCAGCTCATTGTGTAGTGCGTTCAGTTAATGACAACAATGTACCTGCATAATTATCAATAACAGGTCATCTTTAAGTTGGAATTAGTGGCATGAGTAACTCGGGCAATTACCTGACGTTGACCACACAAAATGCACAGTTACCCCTAGGTCAGTAACATGGTGTCACGTACATGTCTACCATTACGCAGTATGTCAGATCTTCTGTAGCCCGGTGAACATCAACGTTTTACAATGGAACTATTCCTGTTCATCTGGTATCTTGTGGTTACGAGTGTTTCCGTAACCTGGGGTCCGTTCGCGAACTTCATGCGTAACCCTACGTGTATACTAACTCATGCGTATGTCCTACATAATAGACCTTTTCATACCATTTACACAGTGCTTTGGATAAGTTGATCCACTCAGGCATGACATAGTATGCACGTAGATTTACGACTGAGTTTCGCGGACGACCCCTGACTATTTTTACCTGACCATGTTTACCTGACTGCGTGCTATTCAATGTCATGTATTTGATTTTCATAGAACAAGTCGTATGTTTTGATCTCCTTTTTTTTGTTGTTGTGTAACAGTAACGTGGAGTTTTCACCCATATGTAAGAGACCTTGTTATGCATGCGGTTCTGTTAGTATAAGCAATATGTTTTGAAGTATTCCCTCCCACCATTGAAACATGAACCTGTTATAGTTGAACGCATTCAATGAAAAAGCTCATTTGTTTTTAAACAAAATGGCTTTGTAATACAATATAGAATGGGCTTCAGTAATGTTGGCTTGCTAAATTTCTCACTGATATGAACTCCTCTGATCGTTACCCTATTTGTCATGGATGTATCCCTTAAAAAGCGCCACTGCACGTGCCATATTTGATTTAATTTTGCTGCTAAGCACGCGCGACTTACAATTCGTGTTCTTCACAATGCTTATCATTTATTAGTCCGAGCCAATCTTATCTGCAGCGTGTTGCTCAAATTGGAATAAAAAATCACTGTCACAAATTGGAATTGTGTGGGCATACTTCCAGTTGCTCTCTTCGGTAGATAAACAGCTCTTGTTTGGTTTGATTATTAGTGTTTTGCTTCTAAGAATGATTAATAATATTAATAATAATAATAATGACAGTAACAATAATATTGAAAATCTTTAAAGCAATAACAGCACATTCCTTGAAGAGCGCCCCCAATTTTTAAAATTTGAGATTTTTACAGAGTTGTGTTGTAAACTCTACCTGCGAACGGTAATGATCACTCGATAATTGCAATACCTTCACAACCTTGCATTCGTCATTTCTTGACTGGCTCACTATGTTCAATATGTTCTTTTGCCCTTAATCTTGTTAAATAATTGTCAATGTCATCGTCTTGTCTCGTCCTGTTTTGTTTTGTCTTGTCCTATCTTGTCCCGTCCTGTCTAGTAATCCAATATTAATCGTAAATTCTGTATAGTGTTAGGTGGGGCCATGCTCAAAGTCCATCTGACTTATTATGGCTTCTCCTGCGTTTTTCATTTAATAATGTCTTTACTAAATTCCGTTTAAAAAAACACAATTTATCTCTTTATATTTATGTAATGAATTTTATCATTATGTAATGTATTGACTGAATGAAAATGCTAATAAAACTTATTTGAATTTGAATACTCAAAATTTACCCCTGTACTAATCCCCTGTTATTTTACAACATTTCCCATATTTCGCAGAGGTTGGATCCCAAAATTCTGATTCTGCACACTTCAAACTATAGCCTAGAAAAACATCTTCAAACCTTCTTCCCCAAACTTCTAAAACTGAATCCTCATTAATGACCCTACTAAGATATGAGGTTACGTTTTCGAAGGCAACGGGGTCTAGAAATTGGGGATAAGTACCCTAATCTCATGACTGATCGGGTAGGAGATACGATGATATTCAAGCAGAATGATAGCTTTAAGGACTGAGATGTTCCAATGAGGAGAAAATGCCGTTTTCATCTCGCCCGTTTTGTGCATAGAATAGGACTTGCATTTACCGGTGTGAAACCCTATAGCACTCGTATTGATCCACTATATTTTGCTCAAATGCGGAAATCCTGTGGTGATGAAGGAATATCTCCCTCCCCAGCTTACCAGATTGAATATGATCAAGAATGTCAAAATTCAAGTAATTGTACTGCTTGACCCAGGCGAATTACAATTTTGCAAAATTTCGGCTAAGAAACTTGTCACTCCTTCCACTTTTCTCCGTCAATGCACACGCACACACCCGCTCAAACATGCACGCCCAGACAATTACCCCTTACACCACTGGCGAGTGCCAAATTGTGTAAAACGTTTTTCTATGGAGTGTGAACTGCGCACTATGATGAGATTGCGATTTATTCCGTATTGAAATATGTGTTTACACAATTTGGCACTCGACGACCCTCTTACAACACATTCCTACCAACTACCCTTAATTAATTAACGTCAGATTGAAGTGCGGTCCGTTGAATCAAAGATTGGCGGTGTTTGAAGCGCAATCAATCACGTTTCTTCCACTGAAAATGCTGTAAAATTAAACAAAAGATTAAATTAAGAGCTATATGCAGTTAAGTATTAATGGTTTGTGCTTTGGTTTCACGGCAGGATTTCAAGCAGACTTAGTCAAGCAAACGAGTACATCTCCCTATTGCACTTTGTTTCCTTGGTTGTTTCCCCTATAATATTTTCCCTGACCTAACGGCTCCTTCCCAACTATATGACATAACATCTTACGTATACACACGAGGTATGAAAACGCAAGTATTTCCCAAGGGAAAATGATGTGAAAATGATATGGAATTTATTCCTTTGAAGTGTAATTATGTTTCGTCTCTAGGGTATAAAGGGAACTTTTCTAATGCATAGATGTATATTATCTGAAATAAGACAAGTGTGTCAGGCAATTCTGAGGGCTCTTTACCATGATAGTGTTAACTTTGACACAAACTCTTGCTGATACTACAGCCTAATTCTCCCTTTACCCTCCACTTCAGTTGATGTGAAAGTAACACAATTGCATAACTTTGAATGACAAGGTTATGACTTCTAGGAATATGCATGGAAAGGTTCTGCTAGGAAGTGATGTGTGGAGCAAGCACGCGTCTGTCATTTTGCTAAAGGCTGTGGTGTCAATTATTTCACATATCTGGTATTTATCTTTTGTGCTGCGAAGAAGCAAGTGTAAGGTGGCCAGAGGCCAATCTTATATTTATAACTTTCTGTGCAGATAAAAATGATATCAAATGTGTCAATGATGTGCTTGTATCTTGTAGCATGATCTTGCGAGTTATGTTTTCTTCTTTTGAGGCACGGCCTGACGACTGCGCGTTGTGGAATGCCACATTCCTATTTCGGCTTGGGGGAAGAGCTCGGACCATTTCGATCACATAATTGTTTACAATACCCAAAGAGGTAACTCTTTATTCTGGTTGAGTAACCACCCGAGTTAAACAAAATCTGAGACCTGGCAGGTCATTTATATCAACTTGAAGATGGCCTACTATTGATGCACAAGCGGAATGTTATAATCCATTGAAATACACACTGTGTACCACCCTGGTATGCCAGCTCATTGTGTAGTGCATTCAGTTGATGACAACAATGCACCTGCATAATTATCAATAACAGGCCATCTTTAAGTTGGAGTTAGTGCCCTGCCTGCCTGCCTTCCAGGTCTTAGATTCTGAGGAACTCGGGTGGTTACCTGACCAGAATGCACTTTGAAGAGAGGAAACATTTGGTTATGCCACAAAAGTTATTGCTTTTCAAAACACTTTTGGTATCAACACACACTCCCTTTTTCATTTTTTTTAAAGAAAAAGTGTCACTTTGCCATATTCAAAATCAAGAAATGATCAATTTACAACAACGGTTTAATTTCCTTCCTTTATATTTATTGCGCTGTGAAGTAAATAAGCTTAAAACATCAACGCATAGGCAAACAAATAAACAAAGACAAATATGCATGCAAATAAACAGTGAGATGTAAGCTTTACATTCATCAGTATATCAAATAAAGTCATTTTTCTTTGCATATTGCTCTGTTTATGAAAAAAGAGGTAATGTTTGAAATGCCTGTTTCAACTCAAAATAAGCTGAATTGTTTTGTCATTCAGGGTGCGACTCAGCAGTCAATGTTTCCACCAATCTGCACTGATGACATCGTTGCAGCGTTTACACATGATGTTTACCAATTTGGTGATGTTCTGTTGAGGAATGTTGTTCCATGCTCGCTGGATAATTCCACCACGTTGAGCCAGTGAAGCGTTCTCCTTTATGTGTCAATCTACTTCACATTTAACCTATTTGTTGCCTGTGCGTTAATGTTTTAAGTTTATTTACGTCAGACTGAAATGCATAGAAATGAAAGGAAATGAAAAAGCAACACCTTTTGCGGCAGAGCCAAATTAGACGGTGGGGCATGTTCTTCTTTGCTGTTGTTTCGTAGTCCCCATCAGGGGAGGAGGGCAAACCAAGCGTAAATTCATAATAAATTATCAAAATCATATAACCGTCTGTTGCCCCAAATAAAACTTGCACATTTTCTTGAAAATGAATAAAATGTCACTTCAATTTATTTCCCCCAATATTCCAATATCAGTGACCAATCCCGGGGGGTTACTCAGTGGAAAAGGCTAGGTACACATGTGCCGCCGATATGGGTCACATTTTCACCCCTTACTATAACAATGGGTCCTTTTTTCCACCATGCTACTATATTGATGGGTCATTTTTTGAGGTCATTGCTACTATATAAATGGGTCCACTTTTCAATTTTTGGTTACAATTTACTATGAAAATGGGTCAATTTTTTCAGATTTTCGGTAAAATCACAATGAAAATGGTTGATTTTTCTGATTTTCAGAAAAGTTACTATGAAAATGGGCCGCTTTTGCTAAGATAACTATGAAAATGGTGCGAAATTTCAAAGCCAACTATAGAAATGGGTCAAAATTTAGGAACCAACTATATAAATGGGTCATATTTTTGTACAATTTGGTCACTATAAACATGGGTCGATTTTTTTACCCGGCGGACGCACACCTGTACCCAATTTTGGGTCGAGTACCCACCCCGGGTGACCAATAGATACGCTAGACTTCAGCAAACATTGGAGCTAAAGATATTCAATTACCGGCCCGGTGTGCGGTGTAGAAAAACACTTCATATTCCTTTTCATCTGGGATTGCAGGACCATTGTTATATTGTCTCGCGGTTGAAAAGACTTAGGTGTTACCACCTCTCCGATTTAGACGAAGTCTTTTTTAATAGTGCGTGTTCAATTAACTTTGTCCATGTTTTTCATCATTTATTCGAAAAGGAAGAAAGACAAACAAACATCATGCCAGAATTTTGCTGGGCAAGCTTTAACCTAACAACTTTGTGCAGAATTAAAATCCGTAACTTATTGCTTAACTTCATTTGTATTCAATTTACCGCGCTTTCAGAAGAAAACTTAGGGTCAACGACCTATATCATAATGTAAACTGGTTAGTTATTGTGAAAGAGGACGGGTATTTTGTTACTCAACCCGAATCGTGGAGGTGATAACATCTGGCTATAACAATGGCTCCGCATACCGGGCCCATTGTAATATCTTTAGTTAATGGTTTGCTGAGGTCTATACATATCCATTGGTCACTGATATTATGAAAGAGAAATTGATGTGACATTTTATTCATTTTTAAGAAAATGTGCAAGTTTTATTTAGGGGCAACAGACGGTTATGTCATGTTAATAATTTATCAATAATTTTACACCGGGTTTTGTCTTATCTCTTTTAAGGGACTACGGAATTTGTTATGCAGCTTGTTATTTGATCTACGCCCGATAGTCTAAACGTTTCCTCTCTTTAAACCTTTTCCAGTTCTTTTTAAACATCCAGTTCTAAGTGAAGTTATTCAACAAAATGTCCTTGGAAACCACTAAGAATAAGCTCTATATTTTGATCACATTTTTGTTGTTGTTGTGTAACAGTAACGTGGGGTTTTCACCATTATGTAAGAGGCCTGGTCATGCATGTGGTCAGGTTAGTACAAGCAAAAGTTTTGAAAATATTCCATCCTACCATTGAAACATAAGCCCGTAATAGTTGAACGCATTCAGTGAAAAAGCTCATTTGTTTTTAAACAAATTGGCTTTGTGATACAATATAGAATGGGCTTCAGTAATGTTGGCTTGCTGAATTTCTCACTGATATGAACTTCTCTGATTGTTACCCTATTTGTCATGGATGTATCCCTTAAAAAGAGCCATTGCACGTGCCATATTTGATTTTTATTTTGCTGTTAAGCACGCGCGACTTACAATTCGTGTTCTTCACAATGCTTATCATTTATTAGTCCGAGCCAATCTTATCTGCAGCGTGTTGCTCAAATACCGTGCGTTTCACGCAAACCATGCCATAATAATTGGAATCCAAAAAATCACTGTCACAAATTGGAGTTGTGTGGGCATACTTCGAATTGCTCTCTTCGGTAGATAATCAGCTCTTGTTTGACTTGATATTAGTGGTCTGCTTCTTAGAATGATTAATAATAATAATAATATTAACAATAATAATAATAATACTTAAAATCCTTAATGGTTTAAGATCGAAGCAAGGTTTCAAAGTACTTTAGAAGAACTAAAACAACTGACTTTGTACAAGCTATCTATTAAGTGATTTTACTAGGGTGGTTTTAGTGCGTCCTCAATCACCTGTTTTACGAAAGCTAAGGACTTCAGAGCTCCTAATCACGTGTTTTTGTATCGTTCCCCCATGAAAGCAGGCAGATAGTTAATATAAACTATTTTTTTTTTCGTTATCGTGTAGCTCCTGCGTGAAGGAATTAGGAATTCATTTGTACGTTTCTTCTCAAAATAGATTGCCAAAATTAATGTTTTCGTAAGGTAAGAGGATTCATACACAAATTATGTGATTGGGAGCATTGAAGTCCTACCTCAAGTAGGAATGTGTTTTTATTTGAATGCTACTTTTAGTTTTCTTAAAGTAGTGGAACCCCTTAAACTAATTTAATATAAACGAAATTTCAGAAAGTGCAGACCCTTTATTACGATTTGTTGACGCATTCAATTTAAATAATTAACAAAATTGTATCATTGTGAATCCCAAAGAGCTAAAAACCGAATATTCCTATGACATTAGACCAATAATTGACGTCTAAATATTTGAGAGAACAAACTTGAAGATGTGGCTTTACAGCTATTTGTAGATTTGAAAAATAACTGATTAAGATACTGCTATTCTCCAATTTTTCTTTTACTCTCTGGCTGCCAAGCCAGGACCGTCATGCAGTGGTGATATTGTTATCTCCTCAGTATACGTGACCCATCCAGTTCCATCTTCTCTTTTTACATTCACACTTATTTGGACCAGTGCGAGCATGCCTAACTCTTCTATTGAGATTATATTTGACCAAAATATTTGCATGATTCTATGCAAAGATTGGTACTGAAACGAGTCTACTTTCTGTTAATAATGTACATGGAATTTGTTTTCTACAACGGTCCATGTGATAAGTATTTGCAAGAGTTTGCAAAGTATTATGATCAACATAAAACTATGAGTCGTGTTATAATGCTGATCTTTGTGAAATAATACACTGTTGCTCAAAAAGTTGGAATTTTTTTTACCTTTACAACATAAACTGACTATACCCCGAAGAGTACTTGCACTCCTAAGGGAAGGGTACAAACAAGCCAGAGTCGCTGATTTTCTCGGGATATCGCAGAGTACGGTCTGTAAAATCCTCAGACATCATCGAGAGGTGGTTCATTTGAGGCCACGAAAATCTTCAGTACGATCACGATTAACTACCAGACGAGATGATCGCCGACTGCTTAATCTGTGCGGTAGAGCCCGGAAAATGCCAACGAGCCGTCTTCGTCGTTTGTGGAGAAGACTCTATGGAAGCAACGTTTCCCTCCAAACTGTAAATCGGAGATTGCTTTAACATGGTTACCAAGCAAGACGAATGACCAAATGTCCACGCCCAACCGTTCACCACAGAGTTAATCGACTTCGCTGGGCTAGTGAGCACAGAAGATTACAGCTTAAACACTGGCGATATGTTGTGTTTATTGGCGGGAGCCGTTACATCCTTGACCATCAAGATGGAAGACAAAGGGTTCGTCGATTATGTGGTGAGAACCTCCGAGATGACTGATGATGCTCAGTTTATGTAAACAATTTTCGGCTGCAAGACGACAATGTCATGCCGCACAGGGCCGCTGTAGTGAGACAATTTCATGAGGCAGAGGGGGTGGAGCAGATACCATGGCCTGCTTGCTCCCCGGATTTGAACCATATCGAGCATGCTGGGATGCCTTAGGCCGAGCCATCAAGTACAGGGACAATCTTCCTCAAGCACACACCATTTACGCTCCCATAGCATCTATACTGCTGGCACACAGCGCCACCTATTCCGTTTCCGCATCGCTAATTGGCCGGCTATTCTTAGACATGCACTACGTCTTTTGACTCCCTAGCAGGCAAGCGCTGTGTTAAAGGCTCTGCGATTTGCTTGAACACTGTTAAAAAAATGTCCGTAAATTTACGGAAATTTCTGGCAGCAATATTTCCAGTCATTTTTAGGGTAAATTTACAGAAATTTCTGTCAATTAACGGAACTTTGACAGTAATTTTACAGAAATTTGTCTCATATTATGAAAAAAAATATGTATTTTAACATAATTTTTCCGTAATTTAAAATTATTTTTTTTTTTTTTTTTTTTTTTTTTTTTTTTTTTTTTTTTTTTTTTTTTACAAAATTAGAACAAAGTTAAGTTCTGTATATTCAAAATTCCGTTATTTATTATTGGCTCAACTTTCCCAAACACCACAGGTTAGTTGAGCTACTTTAAGATTTTTTCCTAAACATTCCTGTGAATGAACTGTAGCAATTGGCCCACTTATTATGTTATACTAAGTAAGTCAAAACTCCAATGCTTTAAACATTCATATTACAATTTCAGGTTGAAGAAACAAATATGAATTTATTATTTTATATACACATATTTGCTGTAAAGATTGGTCCCTTGTTCAAATGTTAAATGATTTTATTGTAATATACAAATCCACAATTCCTTTTAGAATGTGTAACTAATCTCATTTATACACGAATCCGGTTTGACACATTCCAACACCTCACTGGCAGCCATAGCTGGGGTGCATCCTGCTTGAATTCACCCAAATGTGCAGATTAAGTGTAGCTTTTGAATTATACTTAATCAATTTTTTTTTTTTTTTTTTTTTTTTTTTTTTTTTTTTTTTTTTTTTTTTTTAAATATTTCCGTAAATTAACATTTTTAGCTATTTTTTATGTTTTTTGTTTTTTATTTTTATTGTTTTCTAAAACAGATTTTTCCGTAAATTTACGGAAAATCTGTTTTCTTAATTTACGGAAATTTTTAACAGTGAACAAGGAATGAAAAAATGATTTCGCGGTACCTTGGATATCGCGAGATCAACGAATCAGGTGGTCGATCTGATGTTAGAAATGGGTTCCTGACAAAACAGACCAATTAGCTCACTAGTTTTTGTAAGCCTGGCGTGTGGCATGACTTGATAGCAGCATTCGAGAATTGAGCCAGCTGAAAAGGTAAAAAAAATGCTTGTATGGATCGTATTTTTCACGTTTTTTCGTCTTTTTCCAAAAATAAACCTATATTATAAACTAGTCAGCTAACTAGACAATTTAGTTAGGAATATTTTGGTGCGTAAATCGTTACGATAGGCCAAGTATTTTGCGCAATCTCCAGTGTACCGCAATGTACAAAACATCCAAATCAACGCTATCTGACAGAGTTTCCCACCCTCAGCCTACGGCGGTCCGGAAAGTAAGTAGTCTGTGTCACAGACTGCAAAAGATATTATCTTTATTAGTACTGCGCGAGAGATTAACGTTATCAGTCCGTCATAGCGAATGCATGCAAATGAAACTAAATCTCAAATATCTCCGGAATACGAAGGGGTTCTATGGAGATTTTTGCATCAGAGGGTCCGTTACTATGTTTTGTTTTCAATAGGCCTATGTATCGTAATTGGGTCTGAACCTATAGAACCTAGCGAGAAAATTGAACGTTTGTGTCGGGTACTTCGGTGCTCGCAAACACGGAAAAGTGAACACGCAATCGCTACGGGCCGCATCCCTTTTCCCACAATGCCTTTCGGTATTATTTCAGTCTTGAGAATTTTCAAACGCTGGTTTCAATTCACGCTTTCAATTTTAGAAACAGGATATACGTACTTAGCGGACCGCCGTACTATCAGCCGATAATGATGTGGTTGATACACTCCCTAGGGCAGTGAAGATTTGCCAAGGTTTGCCAAGATTCAACAATGGGCGGCGCTGTGTGTCAAGACGACACGTAAATGGTGTGAGTACTACATAACAAGAGTTAGGTCAGCCTCTGACCGATGAGTGGGACGCTCTGCCCATTGACATCATAAACAACCTTGTGGACAGTATACCGCGACGTCTTGACGCACTGATTCATGCCAGGGGTGTCCATACTCGATGTTAGTGACTGATTGACATTTAAAACAGTACTATTGAACATGCATGAAATCACCCAAAATGTGCTATATTTAAAAATGACTGATGTGAAAAACTTATAACAAAGTCCTTAAATCTGCTGTTAAAATACCCCATTTTCCTTTCAGGCTAAGGACACAGTTTGTAAAGGGTTAATTGTGGACTAAGTTCATGGTGATATGTTCGGAAGAGACTGATCGTTCAAGTAGTGTGGCGATATACACCCTAGATATCATAAATAACTCACACTCATTCCATAAAAAGTTGTAAAAATATTTTATTCCAACAATTCCCTGTTCTCTAAATTCCAAAGACATATTAATGACAAAACTTATAAAAGAATTAAATTCAAATCTAATGAATTTAAAATGCAATCTTAATAAGATTTGAATTCTAAGTCTTTTTAAATCTTTTTAATTTAGAGAGTGGTTTGTTTTCAACTTGCATGATGTTAGGGATTACCCCGCTTAAATTTGTGTAAGACAGCTGACAGTTTCCATTTCGCTGAATAGATAATGGTTTATTTCAGGTACAAGCAAAAATATACTTTAAATTGAAAATTCCAAACCTTATCTGCTGAAAAGAAAACACTGTCATACTATGAGATCATGTAAACCTGTTAAAGCTGGAGAGAACCGGGGTGGAACCAGAGAGAAAAATGGGGTTGAGTTTTTGCACAACACAATACGAATCCTGGTGCTAAATCTGTGGTGTTTACAGATATCCTCATTGAAATATTGGAATTTTAACTTTAATTATTGCAATAATAAAATTTTGGAAAAATATTGAAAAAGGTATATTTTTGGTGAACATCCGGGTTATTGTGTGGTAGTTTCATGCATTTTTATTTATTTATTTATTTATTTATTTATTTATCGAAAGTAAAGTATTGCAAATTGTATTGCAGATTAAGTACCGGGTGGCCGTCGCTGAAGATGACTCGCGTTTAAATCTCATTTAATAATCTTGTCATCCAGATCGCTGTGAATTTATTATCCTAGTAGAAGGTATGAAAGAGGAATGTATTTTAGCACCAAGTACAGATTTTTCCCCTTGAAAGTTAATGCTAATAATGACGTGAAATGTCAGAATTGTCTGGCAGATTTATCTTGCTGTAGATGACTTGGGCGAACGTGTTTATCATATCGAGCGCGTATCCTAGGGGCATGTGATATGGGAAGGAAAGGGAAAATCCCGAGAAAAAACAACGTGCACGGCGATATTTCTATAGACAAAACAAAATCGGTTTACCGTAAATATAAAACGTTACGCATTTGCTCCTGCAAATATTTCGGTTATCCAACATTGGCCCCTTTGCACCATTTTACTGATTTGAACTCAAGCTATTTATTTGTTCAAGGGAACTGTGCTGTTACATAACTGAATGATGCTGCTGTCTTTTCACAATAGTTGCAGCGAAAGATACCGTGCAATTTTGTCCTGCACTTAACGTGCATAGTGAATGGGGATGTGTGACCTCAAAAAGACAAACCTTAGTTGTGGTTAGAACTGATTTTGAGTGCGCGCTTATGTGACAGAAGCAGTATAACGTTGTGGCGTCGCTCGAAAGCAGCTATACTAACTTCTCTCATACTGCATACAATCATTAGCTACCACTTGGTAAAGAAGATTGATGCTCTAAAGGTTATTATCTCCAATACTTTCAAAGGGGAAGGCTACTATTCACCCCTATCCCGGGAGGCACGGTTGCTATCTTAACAAATGCAAAATACGCACATGTATATCTGGGACTATGACGTATAGTAGCTCTCACTATAGCTTTGCTTAATTTTTTAATCCGGAAAATAGTATGTGCATCTTATGGAAACTGCTAAGAGAGAGATGAAGAGGGGAGGGAGAGAGAGGGGACATTGTCCCATATGATTTTTAACGGGTTCGCCGTCGGACAGGTTTACACAGTAGCGTAGCCAGGATTTTGGAGACGGGGAGGGCGCGGACTTGTGAATGTACCGTCACGTATACCGACAACCCCAAAAATTCGGATCACTTCGCTTGCTCGCCAGTACTCCAGCTGTACTTCATACATTCATTCACACGTTTATTGAAACAAGTTTTTCGACAAAACCTACCGACGGAGCGTAATGTATCAGCCGAACACAATTGTCGGGACCCAGCTGGCTACGCCTCTCGGTTTAGAGCTGCCAATTTATCGCTCCCGATAGGAGTAGCTCCAACTTCATTTACAGTTTCATTTATGTAGGCAACTTCTTACCTAATGAAGGCTCTGAAAAGAGCCGTGCTTACTACTAAAGACGCAAACAAGCACTCGAGTTCACGCACGAATAGTGTCAAACAAAATAAAACATGGGTTCGTAACTGCCTGCGGTATCTAGGCCCTACCTTTAAAATCTTTAATATCCTCAAGCCAATTTTTTTCTGTATGGCATGGACATTTTTTTTATTTAGAAGTAGCTGGTTCTTATATCGTACGTAGGTGCCATAGGCACGAGGTAGATACGTGAGATGGCTGTGCCACATTGGGAATTGGAACACCGTGATGTTGGAAAATTAAAGGGCGTAGAATTTTACATCTCTTCTGTCTAGACCATTACTTAACTGATCTTGTTACGATGAAAAGCAAAAGCGCAAAAAAAAATCGCATATGGCCTGTTTTACTTGCTACTTTCTATAGAAATCTCAGTGGTGTATGTGAAAGTGTAAGTTTATGCGTCATCTATCTGTGGGTCAAAAAGGTGTCTATTTTCTGAAATTCTTGAGCAGGGTTAGCTCTAAGTACTACTGCACTTTGATTAAAGGAATGGTTTGTAAAATAGCAATTTCCAGATCAAGCAAACAAACTCAGACTAGAGAAACATACGTAGTAGTATATTTTGAATATATTTTCTAATATATATTCAGAACATTTGAGCCCTGTCCACTCTGTTCACCAAGAGGGATTCTAATAAAAACAACATTACGCAAGCGTATTTGATATGTTTTACTGTAACGATTCCTATCAACATTATTGCTAATCTTTTTAAGAAGAAAAATATCTAAGCCACTCATTTATGCAAGAGTAGCTATAAAAGTACACTTTTCAATTTGAGTCCCTATTTCAACTGCGATGACACACAATAAAACTCTGCCAGCGCCTGCAAATCTCCAATTAGGTACTTCAATCTCGAACGACCTTGAGGAGAACTCTTCTAAGTAATGCTCCATTGAACCAGCCGTTAAGACTCGGAACGGAACTGTGTAAACATATACAGTGTTGCCAGAAAAGCCAGTGTTGTATATACTATTAAAGTTTTTTTTTTTTTTTTTTTTTGACCCCTGTACAAACTTTGTTTTGGCCCCCTCTCCTTAAGGCACCACTTGCGGCACTTAAGAATCACGTTTCAGGGGTTACTGTCAGTCTGTCAACATATTTAATCACTCAAACCTTTTGTACTTTTACACACCAAGAGGGATTCTAATAAAAACAACATTACGCAAGCGTATTTGATATGTTTTACTGTAACGATTCCTATCAACATTATTGCTAATCTTTTTAAGAAGAAAAATATCTAAGCCACTCATTTATGCAAGAGTAGCTATAAAAGTACACTTTTCAATTTGAGTCCCTATTTCAACTGCGATGACACACAATAAAACTCTGCCAGCGCCTGCAAATCTCCAATTAGGTACTTCAATCTCGAACGACCTTGAGGAGAACTCTTCTAAGTAATGCTCCATTGAACCAGCCGTTAAGACTCGGAACGGAACTGTGTAAACATATACAGTGTTGCCAGAAAAGCCAGTGTTGTATATACTATTAAAGGAATACTGTTCTATAAATTTAAGTATAATATTTAGGCACAATAAAATATACATTTTATCTAGTATTTTTTTAATATTGAAAGCAATTATGAAGAGTAGGTTTTGCATAATATCGAGAGGCAAAATAAAGGAAAACAATCTTCTCTGCTACTTCGGAACAATGACATCACACAATGACATCACAGTCTCAAGCTACCTTCCACCTGTTCTGCACATATTTTGACTCCCAGCGTGTTGTCTTTGAATTTGCATAACAATGGATCGGAATGCAATGTGCTTTTGCCAGGTGGAAGGTAGATTAAGACGGTGATATCATTATACCGAACCAATGCTATTTCCCCCCAGAACGTGTACAAAACCTATACTTGAGGGTTTCTAATATTTTTTCGCACTTCCTTCCGCGCTTTCCATGGGCCTTTACAAGCCCATGCATCCTAGGTACAACTCATTCGCTACTAGATATGAGAGCCTGGCACTTGTACATACGCCCCATGGAGTACTGTGGGAAACAAACTTGCGGTTTTGATGGTAGAAGCAATAATGCATATTGCAAAGCCCTATTCGATGCTGTGCTAATATTGATGGTTAACCACTAAAACGGCCGTTTTTTGTTTATATCTTGGGAATGAAATGGATTTGAGGGTTCAAATTTCAGGACGAAAATGAGAAAAATACGGCCTTTCATCTGATATCAAAATCGATACTACTTCCGGGTAAATCGGGGGGGGGCCTAAAGACGATCGGAACACGCACCTTTAATTTGACTGCTCATGAGGGAAATGGTGCAAAATAACTACCCGAGGTGACTGGAGACCGTGAGCCTACTAAATAGTTGGCCCACGGTCTCCAGTCACCGAGGGGAGGTATTTTGCACCATTTCACAAATATAGAGCAGTCAATATTTGTTTTATATAACACATAATAATATTTCTGTCATTTGAAAAACTTGCCAAGTCCCGTCGAGATCAGCTGCCACCGCAACTCAAGCCTAGTCAAGATAACCAATGCAGGGAAAAAGTTCCCATAAAATGAACTATTTCCCCGTGATGGGGGAAATAGTAGCTTTTTATGGGAACTTTTTCCCTCCTGTGAAATTTTGGGGAACTAGTCTCAAATATTTTATGTCACATGATATAGTAATCCACCAATCAAAATTAATGACAGAAATATTTTTATGTGTTATATAACAGTAAATGCCCCGTGCTTTTGTCGGTTAAAAAGCCCTACTATTATACCTCCACCTACAAAATGTATACCTAATCCCTAGTCTATTACTAGCTAGGCTCAAATGTTGTCTGTTACAAACATTCTGTGTGTATACACACCTTAAAAGGCCCTATCAGTGATTTGCTAAATCAAAAATAAAAAAAAAATCATCAAAAATCAGATTGATTTTTGCATGTATGTAACAAAGTATTAGGTAAGGATTATCTTGATCACTGATGTTTTTTCTTTTTCTGTTAAGTTTTCAGTTGCAAAAGTAACTTATGAGGAATTTTACGGACTGTGTCCTTCAATATTAGCTATCGGCAAATTACTCAAATTATTTGAATTTTTTTCGAGTGAATCCTATAGTGTCTCTTTACACTAACATGGACGATCTTTGTTAGATTTGTATAAGCAGTAAGCTTGTAGTTAATAAGATTTAGAAGGTTGTTTGGCCGATAGGTTTAATAATATCATGTTCAGTAAAATTGTCTGGTCACCAAACTTGCCAAGATACAGGAGAGGGATGGAGTCAACCATTATGAAAATTAATGCTGTCAAGATTTCGTCATACTGCAATTTTGGACTATGAACAACTAACGTGTATGGCAAGCCATTAAGCCCATAACGTATTGCCGCAAACGCGGTTGCGAGAAAGTAGCAACGCGTTTGCGGACATTCGGCAAGCGTTGCGACATTTCCAGCAAAGCGTTGCGGTGTCGGCCAATCCAAAATCATGAATTTCTGTGGACGTATTTCAACCAAAACTAGACCAAACGCGTTGCAAAGGATCTAGAAACGCGTTGTGGAAACTCCACAACGCGTTGCAGAGCCTTCACAACGCGTTGCGAGATTTCACAACGCGTCGTGAGCTTTACAACGCGTTGCGAAGGTCCACAAGCCATAAGGGTCATAACGTATTGCCGCAACGCGTCGTGAGAAAAGTAGTAGCAAAGCGTTGCGACATTCGGCAACGATTTAATTTCAAATTCAATTTTAAAAATCATGAATTGTGTGACGTATTTCAAAACATAAGATCACAACGCGTTTGCGGCAATTTACGTTATGACCCTCCTTATGGCTTTCACACGCGGTGCAGCCCATACTCACAACGCGTTGGGCGAGCTTCACAACGCGTTGCAAAACTTCACCACGCGTGTGAAGGCCATAAGGGTCATAGTATTGTCGCAACGCCGTTTGTGAAGAGTTTGCAACGCGTGTGAGGTCGACAACGCGTTGTGAGATTTTATTTTTTGTGAAATACGTCACGGGATATTCATGATGTTGATTGGCCCGAAACCGCAACGCGTTGCTGCAATGCGCAACGCGTGCTGAAATGTCGCCAAAGAGTTGCTGAAATTGTCGCAACGCGTTGCTGAAATGTCGCAACGCGTTGTGGCTTTCACACGACGCGTTGCGGCAATACGTTATGTCCATTATGCTTGTTAACCTTAAGCAACGCCGTTGCGAAAGCTTTTGCAACGCGTCGTGAAGGTTTGCAACGCGTCGTGAAGGTTTGCAACGCGTTGCAAAGTATCTAGCAACGCGTTGTGGGTCTATTTTGAAATAAGTCACAGAAATTCAGATTTGATTGGCCGACAACGCAACGCTTTGCCGAAATGTCCGCAGCGGGTTGCCGAAATGTCGCAACGCGTTGCTACTTCTCGCAAACGCCGTTGCAGCAATACGGTATGGCCTTTATGGATTGCCTAAACGTGCTCCCCAGAGTAGCAAGCAAGACGCCATATATTTAATTAATGGTCGACTTCGTCTCATATATACATATGTCTAACATGTGATGATATACGCATAAAAAGGAGTACTAATCCGTTCGTATGAGTTGTTTAAACGTGCAACGAGAGATTTCAAATAACAGGTGTCCCTAAAAATGTGAAAATTCTGATTTTTCCCCTAATGTAATGCTTTCCATCAAAAATATCCCCATCTGAAAGGATTAAGCTGAGAAATGTTTCTTTGGTACAAAAATTGTGAAATTTCTAATTTCGTATAGGAGCAAATACAAAATTCAGCCTATGTTTTATATTGAAATATAAGCAAGTCAACTTCACCCTTTTTCTCTCTTTTAAGACATTTCTGTATCTAATTACAAGGTAAGAGATCTATTGAGTGTCTAATCTGTATGAAATTACTATTATGACACAATATCTGGGTGCCTCAAAATCTCTAGTTGCACCTTTAAGGAATTGCCATTTTGAACCCGGACACATTCAATCTTAAATATTTACAGAATACCATACGCTTCCGATTTTTGAAGAAATAATTTAAAATGTTTGATTTTTGAATGCAGCCCCTAACAATCTTGGTTTTGTTTGCCTGTTCTGTAAGCCAGTATCTAACAAAACTGTTTGCTTCATTTAGATGCAGAGACACGCAGTATTCGCACACGAAGATTGATGACTTTGGACATCCGACCATTATGTTTCTATCAAAAACACTGGAAATTCTAGAAAGGACATTAAGAGAGCACGGGATGATCAATCCCCATGCAGTAGTGTCGCCCGAGTTTCTGACAAAAAGTAAGCTAAGATTGATATTTCTTAAAGTACCGGAATAAAAGCAGTATTCCGAGATGTTAGAAAAAAACTGACATTCAAATTGTTTGAGTTATCTATTCTAAAATGGATTGATACTTATTTCCTTTAATTTGCAGTATACGAAGCTCGAAAAAGGGTCACCTCCATGGTAATTTAAAAAAAAATCCCTCATAATAGTATGTTCCCTCAAAATATAACTATATTCCCTTGAAATATTATCATGTTCCCTCATAATATTTTTCCCTCATGATATCATGTTTCCTTATAATATTAACTTCCCTCGTAATATATTGTTCTCTTATAATATTATTTTGTTCCTGCATGTTATTTTCCACCTACAATAATATGTTCCTTCATAGTAGTATATATCATCGAAATAGTATGTTCCCTTGTATTATGATGTTCTCTAACATTATTATCAAGATAGCTCATATTATTATGTTCCCTTAGTAATATTATTAATAAAAGTTATGACATTATTATGTTCTCTCATATTATTATTATGTTCTCTCATCTTTCTTATTGAAGAGTCACTATGCCATCAATATTGCTGTTATTGACGAAAATAAGTTTTCAGGTATTAAGGGAGTAGTTATTTTTTTGATGTATTTACGTTATTATTAAATCACACGGTGATGCCAAACTTATATTCTGCTGTACGTTAAATGGCGAAGACAGTCCAATATGACTGCCATGCCGAATCTCTACACGTTGGTCAATGGATACTCTTCCTTCCTGGCTCATTAAACAGAATCTCCCATTTTCATTACCCACCATCACCAGGATTTTTAATGGCTCTCTTTTGTCAGCTGTATTTTCTTCATTCCATCATTACTTCTTTACTTACGAATGCCTCTTTGGATCCTGGTGCACTTAAGAGTTACAGGCCAGTTGCCAAAGTTAAATTCATTGCTTCGTTCGTTGACGTACGTCCAAAATCACAGTGGAAGATCCATCCATCTTTAACCAACTGATAGTTTCATCGTCCAGGTTGATCAGGCCTGGGATTTCTCTTGGGGACTTGTATACCTCACTGTCATCTATGATATGGCTAATGGTTTGTAGCTCGCTCTTCCCAATTGAGAAGGCGGCATCATGTCAGGTAATAGAGCATGTTTGTGATCATGATTAAGGTAGCCAATTCAATCAGCATACAAAGCTCACCACTCAACAGACACCGCCCTGAAGTCAGAAATTATATCCATTCGTACCTCTGATAATAACGTTGTTCTACTTGTTTTGCTTGAGTGTTGCCTTCGATACCATTGACCATGACATTTTGATAAGTAAGCTCTAAATCAGCTTTGGTATCACAAGTTTGGTTTAAAGATCATATCTCACCAATGGTAGCACTAGTTTGATGGTAATACGAGTGCTATGTCCTAGAGTCATATTCCGAAAGACTCTGTCCCCCAGGGCTCCGTTGTAGGCCCACAATGTTTCATAATGTATACTCATCCAGTTAATGACATTATTAGGAATCAATGTTAGATTGATGATGATGATCCCTAGACTTTCTCTGAGTTTGATTCAAAGATTCCAGATGACTCGAAGCGTGCTCTTGATTGACTTTCTTGTTGCATATCTGAATTAAACGTTTGAATGTCTCAGAACAACTTACAGAATGATGAATTAAGGAAACAATATGAATTTATAGTTTGCTACCCCCTGGCTTCCGAGAAATTGCCTCGAATACATATTACAACTTGGTGATTCTTCTTTCCGGTATCGCTGCTTGTTAAGAACCCCGGGGTTATGTTCGATTCCACTATGAGTATGTCTAATTAGTCCTAAAGTACCACATTAGTGTATCAAATTCAATTTAGGTTGGAGCTCATGATACCCAGCTTTTCTGTGAGTTTGATAGACTCCAGATGGCTGTGGGTGTGCTCCTGGTAAGTTGTTGCATATCTGAATTAAACGCCTGCATATCTCAGAACAACTTGCAGAAGAATCTAGAAAAAAACTAATTTATAGTTTTGGTGCGCCCTTGGTTTCGATAAATTTGACTCCATCACAAATAGAACTTGGTGATACTGTTGTTCCTGCATTTCTGTTAACCTCGGGTCATGTTCGATTTCACTTGGGTCTCTGGAACTTAATGTGGGTACTTTCTTGTCAGGAACAGGGATTTGGGGGCTTGATTTTGATCACATTTGGGCAAGAACGGATTCTTACATAAAAGGTGTAGTCTCCGGAACTTATGAGTCTGTAGAACTGAAAATTAGTCTGAAAATGAGTCTTATGGGCGGCACATACCCACACCACCTTTGAATGTGAGTAATCCTCTCCCCCCTCGCGAAACGGCATTCCCGCCTGCATCTAAAATCGGGGTTTCTTCCTATAGATCTTTCCTTCCTGTTCTAGATGTGTTCCTTTAATTTACTGCATTTGCAATATGGTTCTGGCTGGCACACTGCCAAATGTAAAAATTAAATATCCTTACCGCCAAATGAATAAGTACATACATCCCTTAATCTGCAAAACGAAAATTCAAGTTAGAAACGGGTAAACTGCCTATATAGTCCAGTGCCAGTCTAAGGGTTCTCAAAACTGTGAGGTAAATCTTCGCTTGAAGACCACACGTTCATTAAGAGATGCCGCTGCAAATGTGCACAATTTTGAATTGATTATTCATCATCTGTATTATTCAATTTCTCATCGCATACGTCGGTATTTATCTCGTTCGATAACTCGTGAAAAATTCCATATGTCGTCGTAAAACTCTTGGTCTTGACCCCTCACATCCACCATACATATGTATATTTACCCCTACCACATGCCTACGGAGAAGGCTAGGGTAAGGAACAAATGGGAGATGAATGGGGTTCTTCTACAATCTACTGGAGTCTGTGAGTCGGTACAAGGGGGTTATGTATGTCGAGTGCCGCAGTACATTGTGTAAAATTTTCTTACTAATAAGCAGTAAATAAATATAAGCCTAGTAGAAAACATATAATATGATCACCAATGCCGCCCAATCAATCTATATTAATAATAATTATAACAGTACCACATTTATAAAGTGCAAACACAACAATGCACATGGTCATTATTATTACGCTTCCATCAGGAAATCGTCGGAATCATGTCGCTTCATCTTGTCTGGCTAGCCGAAGTATTGATCCAATGTACGAATGTATTGTCCAAAAAGGAACACCATTCATATCTGCTATACCTTGGTAGCACAGAGTTTTTAGATGAGCTTCCACGTGCAAAGTATATTTCCGCCGATATTTCGTTATGTTATGAGTGGCTAGTGATACTTTAGCAAATTACGGATTTCCCAATAATTATACCACACAATATATCACGTGTATTGCGTGTTTATGGGACCATAACGCATGTAATATGAAAACACAAGTATTACCCAAGGGAGAATGTTGTGAAAATTATATGGATATTATTCCTTTTAAGTGTTAGTGTTATATCGTCTCAGGGGTGTAAATAGAATCATTTTGATATATTATGTGCATAATCATTTAAAACCAGTGTGCCAGAGCTTGAGGCCCAATTAATTTGACGCATAAACGTATAAACGTATTCAACAGTTTTGGCCTGCCAATTAGTTTCTAGAGTTTAAAAATGAACCATTTCTTTTACTTGGAACAAATCAAATGTGCCCAGTGCCGTTGTCTTTGCACCAACAAAGATACTTATGATGGGAGGAATCAAAGTAGCTCATTCTATGGGATCCGGAATATTTTTAAAAGGCAAGCTCTATTGTCAACGCAATTAAAGATAAAATTAATACTTCAGTGAAAGTGTTAGGTCTTCGAAATTCTTAATTATCACTGTAGGCTATATGAAGTATAGTTATATTTTAAAAGAGGAAATGATCTGAAAAAGAAAGATTTTCACAATTTTCAGGTAAAAAATATAGCAAAACATTGATTAATTGTAACAAAAACTGCCAGTCAATCCCATTGTCAATATGCGGAATCTAAAATGCTAGATACCGATTCATTTTGTAATAAGTTGATATATTTCATTTTGGTGATAATTGTGATTCTGTGTATGAATAGCTATCAGCTGCCTCTGAAAAACTAACACCAACCAAGTCTCGTTCAGAACGTCTGCATAGTAACACCTGAATGTAAAACAACGCATGCAAATATTTTTTATTCTATGCATAAATACCAAAATATGTGCAAACGTTTGGGAAAAATACTTTTTAAATGCTCTCAATTATAATAATCATCATCTTCGTCGTCCTGCTGCGGAGCAGACTACTACAAATTGTCTCCAAGAACAGCGGCCCGGAGCTAAAAAGACAATTGCATCATGCAGGTGGTTTTCAGTGTCCTCTAGAGAATAAAGCTTGTTCTTCTCCTTCGGCCATGGGTTGGAATGTAGAGAGTACACCTCCTGCATGGTTCATATTTTGAGGATGTGCCCAAGGAAACACAGTTGGCGCTGTCTTAGTGCTGGTGAGGGGCTGGGTGTTTGTCATAATTATCATAGATCCTTGCATTACTCTCGCGATCAAGACGCTTGATGTTTAGCACAATTCTGCAACAGGTTGTGGCAAACGCATTTATCTTGTCCTCCATGTTGACCGACAGTATCCTGGAGTCACATCCGTATAGGAGGACAGGTGGTGTTGAAAAGCTTGATCTTGGTAGCAATAGCGATTGATGAACTTCTCCAGATCTGTTCTTGTCTTCAGAAGGCAGCCTACGCAAAGTGCCTTTCGCCTAGTGAAGGCATCATAGGCCATCATAGATCCAAGGTATTTAAAGTTGGGTACATAGCTTATTAGCTGTCGATATACCTCCAAGGATGGCTGTGGATTGCACATGATGGTCATGTACTTTTGGGTACAGTACACCGATGATGAGGCCAACATTATCTGTAGCAGTAGCTTTTTTGTCAAGTTGTACCTGTGCATTTGGGATAGATTACTCAATGTCGTCAGTAAAATCCAAGTCATTTAAAATCTTGGCTAGGTGTCTTCTTGACGACGATGGGTAGTTGGTGGACTATCTGGTGGACTATGGGTACAATAAAGAGGAACGGTGCTAGAACGTCCCCCTGCAGTATTCCGGGAGTAACCTAGAATGGGTTGGAGAAGTTACCATCCACCATGAAAGCACTCTTGGACTTGTTGTAAAGTATCCTGATGGCTTTCACTATTACCTTTGGAATTCCATAGTGAGGAGAATTGAGATTGAGGAAATGATATTTCGAACGATGGAATCAAATGCCTTCTTGAAGTCAATGGAAGTGATGGTGAGTGGAAGTTGGTAGCTGCTAAAGGCTTCGATGATTCGTCGCAGGATGTGGATTTGCTATGCTGCGAGCAACTTCTACCAGGACGGAATCTGGCTTAGTTTTTCCTTAATATTGGATCCACATGGTTTCTCATTCTTATTAACAGTATCTTGTTGTGCACCTTTGCAGCAATGGACATCAGTGTGATTCCCATATAGTTGGTCATGAGCTGAGGTCACCTTTTTTGGAAGTGGGACAATAACGTTGGTTATCCACTTCTTAGGAGGAGTATGTCGGGTGAAGACCTCGGCACAAAAACATGTACAATGATTGCTATCACTTCTCCACCCCCTTGGAGGGCTCTACGGTGATTGCAAAATCCATCCTTGCAGCGTTGTTATTCATCATGCCATGGATGAAAAACTTACAGATTTTAACTAAATTTTGTCGTTATCTTGGATTGAATGATCACTTTTTTGCCTTTACTTTTATATGGTCCACACCAGTATTGAAGAAGTTGTAACGCCTTTAAAATTATGGTGCTTCTTCTTCTTATCGTGTCCAAACACTGTGGTTCTCAAATATGATCCAGCTAGAGATGGGTACAATGTCTGGCTGCTTCACTGAATTCCCCAATGTCCTTGTTTGTGCATTGTTGTCCAGCAGTGGGCAGACCAAGAGATGTTCCATTGTCTGTGGTGCTGTTCCACAACCACTTCCAGATAGCCCCACTTCTGCAAGGGAACCTTAGATCGGCCAGTTCTGGTTCTCAATCTGTTGAGGCATCGCCATTCAGTCATCGCCATTCTTTCTTTCCACAAGGCGACTCTCTTGAGCTCCTTAGAGACTGTTTCATGAGGTCGTACTTTGCTTAAGAAACTCTCTCTGGATTTAAGGCGGTTGGCAGCAGGTATCTGTCCAGACATAGGGTGCTTCACATTAGATACTTGGCAACTACGCTCTTGCATGCTCGCTACGCTACGACGGATGTCTGGTGGAGCAATTCCTGCTAGGATGTATAAGTTTTCCGTTGGTGTTGGACGGATGCATCATGTGATAAGCCGTCAGGAGGCATTTACCGCTGAATCAAGCTTCTTGGCATGGGTTGATCTTTCCCATACAGGGCAAGCATACTCTGCACATGAGTAGCACAGGGCACGTGCCGTCGATCTTTGGGTATGTGGGCGAGCACCCCATCTTGTGCCAGTGAGTTTGTTCAAGATGTTATTGCGTGAACATACTTTACTCTTCGTCTTCTCGATGTGGGCCTCATAAGAGAGAGTGCGATCCAAGGTAACTCCTAGGTAGACAGGGTTATCACAGTGCTCCAGGGGTGTTCCAGACCAGATAACTTTGAGCTGACGTTTGGCTTCACGGTTGCGTAGATAGAAAGCACACACCTGTGTCTTAGATGGATTTGCACGTAGGTGGTTTTCCTCATAATAAGGAGTGAGTTCATCCAAAGCTTTGGAAAGTCTCTCTTCAACAACTGTGAAGTCGGTATCTTGTGCGCTAATTCCAAGATCGTCTGCATAAATGAAATGAAAGGTTCCTGCACTCCTAGGTTGGTCGTTGGTATAGATGTTGAACAGGAGAGGTGCAAGCACGCGCCCTTGTGGTAGACCATTCTTGAGCGTACGCCATCTTCTTCGCTCCTAGCTGTACAAAGAACATCCTGTTTGCCAGCAATCCTTGGATAAGCTCAGTCAAGCGAATGTCCTTGGTAATTTCCAGAATCTTATGGAGTAGGCATCTGTGATTAACAGTGTCGTACGCTGCTGATAGGTCGACGAACACAGCCCCTTACCATACCCTTCTCGAACCCATCCTCAATGTGTTGAGTTAGGTTGAGTACTTGGCTTGTTGATTTGCCTGGCCGGAAACCTGCTTGTTCTTGTATGAGGTGTTCGTCTATCACAGGTGCGATACGATTGAGCAGGAGCCGTTCAAAGAGCTTGTAGGTATGTCTGAGGAGTGATATTGGTCTGTAGCTCTTGGGATTGGATGGATCTTTCCCAGGCTTTAAGAGTGCCATAACATGTGCTTTCCTCCAGATCTTTGGGAACCTGTGGGAAATAAGGCAGCAATTGTATATAGAGCTCAAGAAGCCATTCCTTTGCTACTGGGCCGAGATTTTTAGCTGCTCAGTTGAGATGTTGTCAAGGCCTACTGCTTTTCCTGGTTGAAGTTTAGCAATACCGGATTCAAATTCGTCCATGTTGAAGGGGCGAGTGAAACCAGGATCGCCACTAAACCTCTTATGGTGCTATAAAGATTGGATGCACGCTCACTGCAAAAAGCTGGGTCACTTCACTGTCAATTTAGAATTGTATATAATGTGAGTTGTATTATTTTAATGGCCTCCTTTAAGAATATTATAATAATTATAGTTCTTTAAATGAGGCTAATTGTAACAAAAATTTTTACGAATGTTCGTGGTGAATAGTGGTAAGAATGCATTTACCATTCGATTGAAATTATTTGCATTCCTGGTTGCGGTTATTTTAGCACGAGAATATGCGCCCTCAACCAATGGAAATATGTATAGCTTCTAAATTAAAAGTCGATTTCCAGATAAGAGCCGCAGACTATGCTGAGTTTTATATAATTTGTTACTCATTCTGAGTAATTTGTATGATGGAATACATTTGCTATTTTAGGAATACCGGCTTTGTATTAAGCGTTCGATATTATTAATCAATCTGCATTACATTATTGGGGTGCTATTGGACTGGGTTAAAACTTAGTAAAAGAATAGCCTAGGTGTTGTGTGTATATTTTTAACTCATACCGGACCTCAAAGGGATAAATTGTGGCGTACATTAAAGGAGAACCTGCATGAAGAATAACTTACACAATATATGCTATAAAAACAATTACTGAACACATATGGAGTGGTTTCATGGGAAACAGAATTATATTAACCATAAAACGAATTAAATTTTTTTTTTTTTTTTTTTTAATATGCGCCCTCAACCAATGGAAATATGTATAGCTTCTAAATTAAAAGTCGATTTCCAGATAAGAGCCGCAGACTATGCTGAGTTTTATATAATTTGTTACTCATTCTGAGTAATTTGTATGATGGAATACATTTGCTATTTTAGGAATACCGGCTTTGTATTAAGCGTTCGATATTATTAATCAATCTGCATTACATTATTGGGGTGCTATTGGACTGGGTTAAAACTTATCTTAGTAAAAGAATAGCCTAGGTGTTGTGTGTATATTTTTAACTCATACCGGACCTCAAAGGGATAAATTGTGGCGTACATTAAGGGGTTATTTTAGGGCCTCTTTAAATGATGTTGTAAATACCTCACCTCTGTCCTCTCTCATACCTCTTCCCTTCCCCTTTCTGCACTTCACTTTCTCGATAACATGTGCAACATTACAACAGCTTTGAAATTTCAGCACTCGTCGAACCTGCGTTGGTGTTGTGACTTCAGGTCGCTTTACGTTGCATTCTGGGTTAATGTGTAATCGGTCACCGATTCGCATACTGTTTTGTTTGTTGATTGTTTACATAGCAATTATCTGCAGTACTTTTCATTTCTCTACATTCTCCGGTTTGTCAACGAAAATAGATCCACACTCTCGTACACAAAACCGTAATGTTAGTTTTAGTAGCTTTTAATGCAGCGCACTGAGACACTGATGGATGACAGGAGACGTTCAAAGCACTTGTTTCCATTTCAAACGCTGACAAATGTAGAAAGAACATTAAACTGAAACCTATGCCTAAGTTCGAAGTAATGGTTTCTGACTTTGGCTTCACAGGGTAATATCACCCAAGTAACAGTCTAGTCTAGAAAAGCAGCAAAGTCTACTGACCTCCCATTACTGCACTTCCTTGTGATGTGACACGACACATCACGTAGATTGCGTATCTATAGTATCTTCGCGCACATTATATATAAAGACGCCAGTTCTTCTGTCCACCTTGGTCTCCAAAAGGCAACTAGAAACACTTCCTTTTCTAGATTATTGATTTGTATTTTTTTGTACATTTTTATGTTCTTCTGCTTGTATAAAAGGCACCTTTAATCTGAAAACAGTTCCATATCATATTGCCGTAATCATATTATTAAAGTGCAATATAAATGGCTCAAATTCTTGCGCGGTTAATAATTTTCTGGAATTCCTCCTTTACATCATAAAACCTTCAGGTTAAATTATTCTCAATACAAGTGCATATTTATTAACAAACATCAGCCAATCCTGGCTATCTCTTTTGGTCAAAGTAAAAGTGTAATATGAATATTTCTCTTCAAGCTAACTTCAGGCAAAGACTACTACATATCTCTACTATCACAGCTTATATACCCTTCCCTTAGAATATTCTAGCCAATTCTAGTCACATTTCAGCTTGATTAGAAATTACCTCAATCCATGATTAGACTTAGCACTGTGATAGTACTACATACACATAACTGGTAAGTTTCTTAGAAATTTCTCAGAAATTACAGTATCCCTATAATACCCAGGGGGCAGGCAAGGTCAACCTGCCATGCGATGGTATAAAAACTTTATGCATGTCAAATAGTCTAGATGGATCAAATAAACACCCCTAGGGTGGACACGTAAATAAATATGCTGCACGGGACCTACAAGGGGGGGGTCACTGGTGAGGGGGTCAATTTGAGTAAATTTTGATCAAAGTATATCATGTTTGGGTTCAAATGAAAGGAAATTTAATTTTAAACATTAAATGTGTTGCTCATTTTTCCATTTTATCATCATATGGAAAGTTATACTTAATTAAATGCCTTGTGTTTAATCTTCAAACTATATCACGCCCACTGAGACTGTGGAGTAGTGGGAGGGCTCTGCAGGTATCTTCTTCTAGCCTGGCAGCTATTTTATGTAGGCAGATAGCACTCCTGTTGAGTCTTCATCCAAAGCTCCTCCAACCTCATGTGAGATTATATTAATTATACAATACTATTACATCAGTGTCATTGGCATAAATATCTGCTCGCTTTATGCCTTCCACTCGGGTAACATAAAAATGAAGCAAAACCTAGTATCCGCTTCCTGAAGTGCGGAACGGAGCTCTTCAACTGGCATTTCACTTCTACAGGTCAACCTCGGTGGTCATCAGGATACTTTTGGACACATGGAAGTTTCTCTGATTTTATTTTTTAACTTTAAATTGAAAATAACTTACAATAATTTCGTTGTGAATATTATTTTTTGTCATCAATATTCAAGCCTATACTGAGATTTCAGCTCTTTTTCATGCTTTCAAAGAGTCAAAATGTTAGCTTTTTCTTTCATTTTCAGCCTGTTTTTGACCTTTTTACCTATATAGTTTTACGCTATGTTTCAGGGTTTTTTTTTTCAAAACCCCACTCACAGGTCTGTTGTCCCTACACTCTCAGAACGGTTGGTTAAAATTTTAAACCAACATGTATGAACAAGTGAACCGCCCAACGTTGGGTAAATTTTTACCCATTTGTTGGGTAATTATAGCAGATGTTTGGGCATATTTACCCAACGGTGGTCAGAATTTGCCCAATAAAAGCTAAAATAAAATAATATACACTAACCAAACCATATGGGTAA
This sequence comes from Ophioderma brevispina, assembly GCA_023653785.1. Taxonomy (NCBI): domain Eukaryota; kingdom Metazoa; phylum Echinodermata; class Ophiuroidea; order Amphilepidida; family Ophiodermatidae; genus Ophioderma; species Ophioderma brevispina. The sequence continues at coordinate 201,683 of JAMKCH010017979.1, forward strand.
AAAATTTACCATTTGTTGGGCGGTTCACCTGTTATTAAATGTTGGTTTAAATTTTAACCACTGTTCTGAGAGGTAAATCTAACTTACCTCCGTTTTTTGCGGTGTGTTGATAGATTAGTCATTATTTCCTCTTGGGATATTAGGGATCCATCTGACACAGAAGCCAACTCAGTGATTTTAAACTTTGTGGTTGAAAGTATTAACTAGTGTCAAGCGGGGTCGGTTTAGACAGAAAATGATGAAAAGAATACCCAAAAGGTTCAAACCAAGTTTATCTCGTCCGTTCCGTGATATGATTAAAATGTTATGGATTTGTAGTAGGAACACCATGGTGGTAACCAAATTATAAGTTTCAACATCTTTTCAATGAAACAAAACCGACAATTCAACGCAAACCCCTCATTTATTTTACAGGCTTCAAACTTTCAAATTTGTCAAATGTCCATCAGTGATAAACCGATAAGGCTGTCTCACATTACAGGGAGTTAACATTGTTGCTTCACTATTTAAAGGTTTGAATATTTTTCTAAGAACCCAATCGTAAAAAAGTATTATTTTCTATTTTTGAACGCCTCAGTAATCTCATAAGAGTAGGTGAATGATTACATAATGAGTCCAAACTACCCAGAAGAAGTGAATACTATGCCTAATTTGATTATGTAACAATGCCTTTGTTGGGAGCTGTAAATGTCCAGACGGTCTGGTGTTTTTCCTTCCATTACCTCCTATCCTGCCCAAAGCCGTGTGCAAGGAGCCTATTTTTTCAGATTGGTTGTTACCTTACAATAACAAACTGACACAGAGGTCCCTAGGGCTACCTCATCCAACGGCCCATTGTAAATACACCGAAAGAGTACTTGCCCCTCCAACGGGAACGAAGGGTACCAAACAAGCCGGGTAGCTGAAAAATTTCATCGGGATATTCGCCAGAAGTACGGTCTGTTGTAAATCCATAAGACCCCATTCGAGATGTGGGTTATTTGGCCACGAAAATATTCAGAAACGAAACCCCCAAAAAAGAGTGAAGCAACAAAAGCACACCCACCCGGGCCCGCCGTCCCACAACTAGTGCGAACCTACCCCCGTGGATACTAAATCATGCGTATCTGTCATACATAACAGACCTGTTCATAACCAGTTAGTGCTGTGGGAAAAATTGGTAACACTCAGGCATGACATAGTATGCCGTAGTTCGTAGATTTAAGCCTCAGTTTCGGGAACGAACCACAGAGTGAGATGATCTCCGCTGCTTATCATGTGCCCTAGAGCATGGAAAATGCCAACGAGCAGTCTTTGTCGTTTTGTGGAGAGGACACTATGGAATTAAAGGTTCCCTCCAAACTGTAAATCGGAGGGAGATTGCTTCAACATGGTTACGTGCCGTGCAAGCAACATGAACCAAATGTCCACGCCCAAACCATTTCTCACAGAGTTCGACTTCGCGGGACTAGGGGAAGCACAAAGATACAGTTCACACACGGCGACGAAAATGTTGTGTTTATTGGGCGGGAGTCGCTACATCCGTGACCATCACGTGGAAGACAACGGGTTAGTCGATTAAGTTGGTGACGAACCTCCGGTTGACTGTATTCGGACGGAATCGACTCATGGGGTGGTGCCCGGCTTCAGTGATTGGTATGGGCCGGGTATTCAACCTAATGGACGAAAAAAATATCACTGGTAGCGTGCCAGATGAAAAGGCCCATGAACGCCGTCGTTGTACCTGGAACATTCTGGAGGACAACCACGTCTGCCAAATGCAAGAAGGGTTTATGTAAAAATTTTCGGCTGCAAGCTGCAAGACAACAATTGTCACGCCGCACAGGGCCGATGTAGTGAGACAATTTCTTGAGGCAAGACGGGGGTCGGGAAAGCAGATTACCATGGCCTGCCTTTCTCCCTGGATTTGAACAACTAATCGAGCTGCTAGGGCGGTGCTTTAGGGCCATTCAATTACAGGGAACAATCTCCTCAAACGCCTACAGGAGTTGTTATAGGCTAAGCTCGACCAAAGACTGCGACGCTCTGCACACGGGACATCATAAACAACCTGTGGACAGTATGCGAGTCATTGACGGCATTGATTTTCATGCAAGGGATGGCCATACTCGATATTAGTGATAGAATTGACATTTTAAAACATACATTGAACATTTAGATGCATGAAATTCACCCAAAAATTTATTGGTCTCTCTGTGTTAAAAATGAGTGATGTGAAAAACTAGTAACAAAATCCTTCAATCTGCTGTTCAAATACACTTTTCCTTTTCAGGCTACGGGACCACGGTCGTAAAGGGGATTCAGGTGATATGTCGGAAGAGACTGATCATACAAGTAGGTGTGTGGCGATATACACCTTAGATATCACAAATAACTCAGAATAATTCCATAAAAAAGGTGGTAAAAATATTTATTCCAAACTTTATGAGCAACAGTGTATTACACACTGTGGGCTAGACTGTACTATACGGTCTCACAAAAACCTAAAAGCCTACTTGTTCCATACCTCCAAGAACATGAAGAATGTTTAGGTTATACTTAGGTCATAAGGAAACGCTGGCAACATTTGATGAAATATGATACAAAAATGCCATAAAATGTTGTACCAAATTCCCCAATCCCCACCCCCAGCCAACCACCCCCACAACACCGGGCCCCTACATGCTTAGTAAATTAGTAGGCATCATATACAATGTTATTTCATAACCCCCCAAAATTATAATAATTTGTGTATCGTTGGATGTACATGCAAAAATACCGATATGAGGAAATAGGATCTGGAGGGCGGGGGGGGGTAAAACTTGGACCCCACGTTAACACCCCACGGTTAGATGATTTTGAAAAAAACGTGTCACCCTAGGAATGCTTACCTAGGCCCATTAGAAATCCACCCCAGATTTAGGACACGTTTGGATAGGCATGCGCTGTTGTCAGTTTGCAATGTGAAATAACTGGGTTTTCCCCTGCCTAATAAATAGCAAATTTTATCTGCAAACTTGTATAGAAAAGTTCTCTATAATTATCAAGGTTCCAAAGCTTTATTAACTATTTTGCCTTCTCATGTGTTATATATCCCTAACTCCCTAGAGGACAAATCTGACGATCACCGAAACAAAAGGGAGGGGGGAACGTATCTGTCTTGTTAGATCTATGGGCACATTTCCCCTTAAAACAAAGCAGGGGTCCCGCTGTGAGTTTTTTTTTCAAAAATGCATTTAAATGCAGTTAAAGGGGCGTTAAAAGGATATATATACTGCCATTCCCGAGGGGCAAGGAAACGTCAATTCTTCACAACCAAATTCATAACTTTTTGTCCTTTGTCTCCACATGCAGATATGTAAGACCCATAGAATACAGAAGTGCAAAAGAGACCTCCCAGACGAGATAAATTGGTCACATTCATTTCAGTACTTGTTTTTTTCCATTTTTTCCACAAAAATAATTACCGTGTCTTTAGAAGGAAAAATGAAATTTTGCGTTGAGCGAATGATTGATGACATTAGACAGTACAAAACAGGCATTTGTTCCGACATAGCAACTCTGGACGGAAAATCATGAGGAAAAACAAAATATGATATCCTTGTCAAAATTAATGTTTTTTTTTAATTGCGCATGGCAGTTTGATAGCCAGTCATTTCCCCTTACCAAAGCTGTTGTTGTAAACAAATAACGGCAGTTACGTTACTTGCCATTTTATCGCAAGTCGTTTTATTTTTTGTTTCGTGATTTTTTTTACCTAATGATAATGACGCCTTCCCAATTATGGGGCACAAACATCCACGTTATATCCGCGGTAAGTAGAAACCGAACGTTACGAGCATATGGACGCTCAAATGACATTCTCAGGGCCCAAAATGTGTTGGTTGTGATATGGAAATTACTCCGTGAAGTGTTAGGATTGTCCTCTAGGTTACAGCTGTATATACTGCATATATTTAAACAAGACAAGGGGTCAGGCAATGCTAGTCAGCTCTGTATCCGAGTGTGCTTACTTTGAAGGGGGAAGGGAAATACAGGTATCAGCTGCGAATGATTTCCGAACATTCCGAATTTCTACTTAACCGATAGACTTTGGATCACGATCACACAAAATAAATAAATTATGCTGACAACATTTTGCGCGAGGCCGAATTCACGCGAGTATACATCTTTTCGAGTTTTGGGGAAAAAATACAAAAAAAAAAAAAAAAAAAAAAAAAAATAGGTAGGGTGCCAAAGTAACCCATTAACTTACTCCGAAAGTGCTGAGTGCAATTACGTTACAATTCACATATCGATAATATGACCAACTAGGCTCTAGTCCTTGTATAATTCTGACTAAGGCAGACGTATGAACAGTTTCTTGTTTTTTCAGCATTCGTTCAATGCATAGAGAAAATCCTTTCAAACTATATAAAAAGTGGGATTCTGTATGGTATAATAAAAAAACAATTTCATGTTATATCATGTATTGCAAATGAGGCTATTTGTATGCAAGATAGACGTCAGATTCCATTATTGCACAGTGTTGCTTAAAAAGAAGCACAAGGCTGTGAATTACGAGTTTTGTTCAATATTCGACACACACCAATTTGATATTTAGCACGAAAATAAAGTTAGCGCCCACCGGTAGAACAAAAAAGGACAAATCATTTTAAAATCCATTATTTATATTGCAGGCTAAACTCCACGAACCCGTGTTAGTGTGGGTCATGTGGAAAACAAATTACGATTGACACGTGGAGAGCAGATTTCAGTGAAATTTGCCTTCTTTGAAGGTTAAATGAACACAAATTTAGGGGGGGGCGGGGGTGCCCCTCGTGAAAGTGTGGGCGGAATCCAGGAGGGGGAAAAATTAATAACTACAGGGTCAAAATGAAAAAAATGCCTCGGACTGTTGTAAAAAGGTAACCAAAGTGTTCGTCTTGTTAAAGGATTTAAAAAAGTTATAAGTTTATACTACATACAACCTGTGATTATGGAGATAAACACAAAAATCGTCAAATGTCAAAGGTAATCACGAAAGGTTAAATCTTAAATATTTCCCCGATTTCTTAAAAATGGACTCAAATTGTTCTCTTCCTCAGCGACTGCAAATAACATATTATTAAATTCGGATGAGCGATCAATAGAGGTCAATGGGGTTGGACCTTGTTTGTCAGTTATCTCGTAAAACAATACAAATGCAGAGTTCAACTACTTTTGTGCCATCTCTGTGGAAGGTCAACAATATGAGACCATTTTTAAAGAATTCGGTGCAATATTGGTGATGACCTGTGACATTTGAACTAATTTTGCTTATAACCTGGTAAACCATAACCTTGTAGGAGTCAAACTTAGACCTTTTTTAATCCTTGTAACAACAATAACACTTTTGTTATCTTTTTAAAGCATCCAAGCATTTTGCATTTTTGGACCCCTGTATTAAGTAGTAAGCCCCCCCTCCTGGATTCCGCCCACACTTTCTCGAAGGGCACCCCGCTCAAGGACCATCGCCGGATCAGAAAATGAATGAGGGCCCTCTGTAAAACATCATATTATATTTCATCATCAATTTTTCTTTGGTGTTTTACACAACTACTTTTCATGTATCAAGGTGTTTTTTATGCTCCAAAAATACCTTGTATCAAAAGAAAATGACAAAAGTCTGACGAAAAAAACCCTTTTGTCATTCAGTGGCATGCCTCGGAAACAGCAAGCCTCCATTGCAATGACCATTATGCATTTAAATAAAGAAACAGGAAATGTTGCATAGCTCCCTTTTGTATGGAGCTCATAATCGACAGATAGACATTTTGTCCCTTCGAAGCTACAAAGAGGCTACACGAGGCCGCCCTTAATAACAAGCTGAGACGAATAATCATTAGCTTATCTGGATGTAGCCGCAATGAGTGCCAAGAATTGGATTATATAACCGTCCTTCAACAAAACACCATGCAAACTCTATTATGCAACAAAATGGCCCCGCGTCTTAATGGACATGACCGCGCTAATCAAGTTAAATCTCACTCTACTATTAAAATCTCATTCACATGGTGTAGTTCAGTAGCTTTCATTCACCATATATTGAGCTAATACACCCTCCTGTATTTTAGGTATGATTTATGATGACCCAGAACCTACATGGTCAGCGGTTATTAACATGTGGCCATCCAAAGGCTACTGACTGAGCCCTTGGTAGATTAGCATGCCTTAACCCATAGTGTGGTATGGTATGTGCGATTGTTGTGTTGTTTTGGCAATTACCATTTAGGTCAGGCCTCGAAAACAAAAATGCAAAAATGGGGTTCTCCCCCGCCACTGAATATATGTGCGTAATAATAAAACGCTCATCTTTGCAAGCGCATGTGGTTTTGGGGGAAGCGTTCATATTTGTAAATTTCATTTACCATTGGAGGCCTGTATTATATTTTAACTAAAAGCGACTTTTTGAGACTTTATTTAAAGTTGAATTTTTGAAAACACGAAAAGGGAACTTGAGAAGTCGCTTTATAAGGCGGAATGTTTCAAATTCCTCCGTTCTCATGAGGACTATATAACCCAGGAGATAGCACACATTTGAACACATCTCAATGTACAAAAGGTTTGAGTGATTAAATATGTGAATCAGACTGACAGGGACCCCTGAAACGTGATCCTTACGTTGTCGCAAATGGTGCCTTAAGGCGAGGGGGACAAAAACAAAGTTTGAACAGGGTCCAAATTTGTAAATTGATCCACAGCATGTTAAAAAGCACATCAAGTTATGTGTCTAACCATAAGGATTCAGAAAAGTATAGTTGTAATATGTCAGCCGAAAGTTCAGAGTTTATAGGCATAAAAACAGCAAAAATCAATAATAAGGTCAATTTCAGGTGTACAGGGTCAAATTTTAAAGTTGCCTCCGATTTCTGGATAAAAAATGGTGCAAATTATTGCGGAGTTCATACGGTTCAAAAACGAATAGTTTTAACTGTCTTAAATGCTTAGTTTCTGATGTAGGGCCACAGAAGGTCAACGTCCATTGCATTCAATTGGGCTTGAACTTGTTCCCCTCTTATTTCGTTAAGCAAGCATTTGAGACACTCAAAACTATCCTTATTTGAAGCCTATTGAGCCCATCAATTTGCACCAGTTTTTATCCAAATCGGAGCACTTTTAAAAGTGACCCCTGTACACCTGAAATTGACCATTTTTATTGATTTTTGCTGTTTTAGCCTCTAACTCTAAAACTTTGGCTTGTACATATTACAAACTATACCTTTTCTGAATCCTTATGTTTGACACAAATATGGTATTACTTTTCAACATATTGGATCAATTGAAAAATTGACCCCCGTAAAATCTTTGTCTTGGCCCCGTCTCTTAAGGCACCACTTGCGGGACTTAAGAATCGCGTTTCAGGAATCCCTGTCAGTCTGTAACATATTTAATCACTCAAAAACCTTTGTAAACACTTTTTTGAGATGTGTACAAATGTGTGCTAGCTCCAGGGCTAATAGAAGGAGTCCTTCATTCCTTATCCGCGATGGCCTTTGTTATTTACCCTTCATAGAAGACAAATCCACTGAGAAATGAGGTCTGCTCTCCACAGTCACGGAATTGCTCCAAATGACCAAATACTGGCTCAACTCCCCAACACCACAGGTAAGTTGAGCTTTTTCACTTTAAGATTTTCTGGGCTTTTCCTAAACCGTAGCAATGGCCACCTATTATGTTATACTAAGTAAGTAAGCACGTTTGGGATCCGACACTCAAGTTAAACACGAATTATGTATTGGGACTAATTTAAGGATGCCCCCACAATGTGGTTAATTCATTTTATGAAAATATGCAGCTGAGCTCATTAATATTCATAACCTGTCCAATACAGTATACAGCACCATGACCTACTATGTCTATCACCGTGCCACGTAAGGAGTTCAATTGACTATCGGGTTTAGTCTGTGAGTGGATTAATGAAGTTCTGCCTGCCTCTCGCCGTCCACCATCCATCCATCCAGCATCCCATCCATCCATCCATCAACAATAGGGCAAATCCGATTCAGTGACTCTTCAAGTAACATTAGTTTCATGCTTTCTTCGTATACCCATGGATCAAAGAGAGAAAGATTCTTGCATAAGGGACATTGATTACGCATATCGGCGAGTAACTGTTTCTGCGCATTCTATTGTGTAATTACCTTTCAATACTATGGGGTGTGTCAAGTGCAAAAGTTGCACATGAATTGCAATATTAATAAATGTCATCACAATTCTTTTCCTAAATATCAGTGACCAGTATAGATGTACCCATGATGCTTGACTCGAGCAAATAATAGCTCTGTTGATATCCAGTAAATCTCGCTCGGTATGCAGAGCAATAAAGCACTTTTTATCGGAAGTACAGAGCCATTGTTATTACCCACACAGCTGAAACAGATTTCAGGTGCTCATCAACCCGATTAAGAGTGAGCTATTTTTTTATGATGCAAAGAAACAAGATGCTTGTCCTCTTTCACGAATAAATAAACCTTGGCTTCTACTGTGCGTCAATAACCTTGACCGTATATTTCATCATTTTCCGAAAAGGAAACAAGATGAACAAAAAGTCATGAAGAAAGGTGTTCGGTTGAATGTGAACCTCACATATATTGGCAGCAACAAAACTAACTTCCAGTAATTGCGCGTAACACCATTTCGATTCAATTTACAGGTTGTTAGCATAGGTCCCTAGACCCCCTTCTTTGTAACTTTTCTAAATACAATGGTGGTAATTGACTAGTAAATGGGTCGACATGCAAATAAGTTCTGGAGCCGTGGTTCTGCACAAAGATGTTAGGTCACGCGTTGCCAGCAACATATCCACCATCAGTTTGTTACATTGTTTTTTTTTCAATTAAATGCAGAAATATACAGCCAAAATTAACTCACAGGAGAACCTCAAAGTTTATTTTAATCGCGAACGAGGCCCGCTCAATCCAAAACGGGGTAGGGACATTTCATATAGGAGTCCCAAGTATATGCAATGAGGTAATACCTTTGATTTCCGTCCTGCGCTACTTATACAAATCATACAGGCATGTCGGAATAAATGGCATTACCTCATTTGCGTACTTGGGGCTTCTATGTGAAACGTCTTACCCTAAACTGTTGTCCCTTTTAAGCGGGGGTTAACGAGTATGTCACGCTGACATCTTTTCAGACTGCATGGACAGCCAGTAAAAAGGACGCTGCAGTTCCAAATTCGCCATCGGAAATGGTTACATAATTACCTGGTTTACTGGAATCACGACCGGTGCAGGACTAAAGGCGTGTCCCGTGGAAATAGTAAAGACCGGATTACAACGTAACACTTCGCTGCGAATAAACAAATGGGGAATATGAAGTGCTTTGTCCGTGATGAACACCAGTGGATGTTACTTATATAATACGCCACTATTTGTTGGGTCAATGCAAGCCCATACATAGTTGTTGTTCCTTGTCTAATGATATCAGAAAAGAAAATTGATATGGCATTTTAGCCATTTTCATGAAAATGTGCAAACCTTTGCAATGGCCATACCCAATAAATGGTAATTGAATATTTATTATTTATTTTAGGGGGAAAATGGTTTATTCTGTTCGAAGATGTAATCGAAATGAACAATTTTTCTTTTGATCCCATGGCCAACAAATCGTTCTATGCAGCCACGGACTGTGGCTCCCACCGGACAATATCTGCTTTCACCCGGTGTGAAAGTAATAAAAGTTCGGCAGGTATGATAGTCCGGGCGCCATAGACGACAAATGAATAAGCGTGGAATAATTGGTTGTTTGCGTGAAGATGTCAACTGAATCGATTGCCCTATTGTTCACCATTGTTTCCGGATTGTGGGGCCACGGAGGACTATATCTCCTGCCACACATGTGTAAAGAAACTGAGTGTCAATCTAGGTGGGTCCCTGGGGTTTGACCCGCCGAAAAATGTTATTGAGCTGATATTTTGCAACAGATAAGCAGAATGCACCATACAAACAACATATCCAAAAATCCCCATAAATCCCCCTGGGGAAATTTTTTTTATCCAAGATGGCTGCCAAAAGTAGCCATTTGATTTCAGCTTTAAAAGTAAATGTTGATGAGATTAGTTGTTTGGAAATTACATTTTGGGGTCAAAGAATCCAAATTATGTACAAATCTAAATCACTGATTGCGTCTTCACGACAAAAAATCCAAATATGGCCGCCATTTTATATAATTAGCTACATTCTCATGTTTTTGGAATGTTTAGAGGTTAAAAAGAATTAAGTTGTCTGTTTAAAAGCTAAATCATTGATGTTTCCTTAACTCAAAAATCCAAAATGGCACCAAAATAGCTGCCAAACTCTGTCATTACATATATATTATCTTCTCACTGACGTATACTTTCCTTTGCAGTATTCTGCAAGGAAGCTCGGTCAAACTGTCACATATAAGGAGGGTTGTTTAAAAGCAAATAATCCCGAAAAAGGGATGTTCTTAATTTCCAAATAGTAGTATTTTAGTTCATCCTTAGTCTATTCGAAAGAATGGAATGGATGTTATGTTATCTGAACTTAATCAGAATGCAATTTTCCAAAACTGCACAATGAGAACCATTACGCCGCTCACTATAATACTCATTCGAAAGAATGGTCTTAAAAGTTTAGTATAATGCAGTTTTCGTATACTGTTCACATAAACGCATGATTAATTATAGGCCTACACGTACGTCTTGCCAGAAATGGTCATAGAACCAATAGGCCATATATATTTCTATTTTTACAACCAAGTACCAGAAATGGAAACTGTAGTGTGAAAGAAATATAAAAGATGAATCCCAGAAATTGGGAGAAATAACATTTGGGTGTGAAAACACCTCAAGAGGACTTCTTATTACTTAATTGCAGGTCCGCTCTTTTGTTACCCGTCACGTTTTACAAAATTGATCTTATTACATATTATTGATTATTCACTTATTGATATTTATTCATTATCATTATGTAGTCATTTTTATTATTCGCTTATAATATATAATATTAGTAGTTTAGATATAATTATTTGTTTGTTTCTGTATTCCTCTTTTTCCTTGTTGGAGTGAGATAAAGCAAATTATTGTGTAATGGCGGCCATTTTGCATTTTCAACATAAGGAAACATGGATAATTTAGATTTAGGACTAAAAGTCATCAAAAACATCCTGAGAAGCCAAATATATAGTTAAATTATATGAATTCAGCTATTTTGGCGGCCATCTTGGATACATTTTTTCCCAAAGGGGATCATGGGGGAGTTGGATGGGTGTTATATGATGTATTTGTCCGTCTGCGTGAAAAAAAATCAGCTAAATAACAATTTGTGTTTTCCAGAAGTATTGACGGATTTCTTATTAGGGACTATGCACTTAGAGAGTGTCAAAAAGGAACTGAATAAACGGTGACCTTGTAGACAAGGTTATTTGGGTACAGTGCTGAAACAAATGATGCGTACAGCACCCAATGGAGAACAGATGAGCTAGATAGGTGGTGGGACACTCAGTCACACGGACACTGTATTTCATGACATCGGCGCCCTTATTTATTTATTTATTTATTTCAAAAAGTCATACTAATTAAACATTAAAAAAGACATACATATAAAAGAAAACTTAACTAGACCGGCAGGTAGAAATATAAAAAAATATAAACCAACATCTCAAAAAATATTATATTGCACTACAAACAATAAGTGGCGTAATTTACCTATAACTTACACGCATATTTAAAATAACCCACAGTTGAGGGCAAGGGTTTTTTTTGCACTGGTGGGGAGAAGATTAAAAGAGATAGCACCCCTACATGATAACTTTCTTTTGGCAGAAAGACTACGGTTTGTTGGAGGGACAATGTTACCATTGGTGGCAGAACGAGTTTTGTGGCCATGGGTGTTACTAACTAAAGCGAAAATATTGCACAGAGGAGATGGGAAGGTGCTGGTGAGGCTCTTATAAACCAAAGTGTTTAAATGAAGGTTACGACGAATTTCGAGTTTATCCCATCTCAAGGTGTTAAGCAGGATTTCAGTGGGATACCTGCGGGGGAGTCCAAGAATAATCTTGCCAGCAGTATTCTGCAACCTATCTAAGATCTTAAGTTGGGTCTTACCGGCATTACGATTAATCCAAACCTCACTAAGGGTTATTGTGCTGTTACATAACTGATGCTGCTGTCTTTTCACTATCGGTGTTGAAACAACTATTGACAGCATTGTCTTATTTGTGAAAAGAGTTGCAACGAAAGATTTTTTCCTGGACTTTATGGGCGGCCATTACTGTCAAAAGTATCTCAAAGACTAAACAAGTTCTCAAATACAAAGAAAGACGTCAAATAATTATGAACAAGGTCTCAACTACAGAAGGTCAAAAGTATCTCAAAGATTAAAGGCGCTTCTTCCGATCGTCTTTGGGACCCCCCGCGATTTACCCGGAAGTAGTATCAATTTTGATATCAAGGCCGTATTTTCCTGAAATTTCAGCTTTCAAATCCATTCCGTTCTCAAGATACTGACAACAAACTGCCCTTTTAATGGTTAACCATCAATATATAGCATAATAGTGAATAGGGCGTTGCACTATGCATTATCGCGTCTAGCATCAAAAACCGCAAGTTTGTTTCCCACGGTACCTGGTGGCCTGTGTGTACAAGTGTCAGGCTCTCATACCAAGTGGAGAACACGATACATAAATATCGGAACAAGCACCTTTAAATAAGGTATGAAGACGTCAAACAAGTATGGACACGTTCTCAAATGCTGATAAAGGTGTCAAAATACGCCAAAAGGTGTCTCAACTACAGAAAAAGGTGTCAAACGGAGAGAAACATGTCAAAAAAAAACCGTAATGGTCTCGGCTATACAGAAAAAGGCGTCAAATGCAGAGAAACATGTCAAATACACGTAAAGGTCTCTACTACAGAAAAGGGTTTCAAATGTAGACAACGATGTCAAAAACATTTAACGGTCTCAACTATAGGAAAAGGTGTGAAATGCAGAGAAAAATATCAAAAACACGTTACAGTCTCAACTACAGAAAAAGATGTCAAATGCAGAGAAAGGGTGTCTAATGCAGAGAACGATGTGAAATACACGTAGCGGTCTCAACTACAGAAAAGAATGTCAACCATGAGGTTGTCAAATTGTCGGACCCCCTGCCCCCAGCTTGGGGGCAGGGGGCCTTGGTTAGAGCGTTCAAATTATAGCTACCGACGGGAGTAGTTCCGACTTCTTCAGAGCAAAATAGTTAAGAATGATTAATTTAATTTATTGTAGGGCAAACCTCTTGCCTAAAACTGGCTCTGGAAAAGAGCCCAAAGACGCAAACAAGCACTCAAATTCACGCACAACCCCGGTCGCACAACAAATAGTGTAAAACAAAATAAACCTGGGTTCGTAATGTTTGACTGAAAATATAATATTAAATGGCGGTATATAGGCCCTACCTTTTAAATCTTTAATATCTTCAAGACCAAATAATGGTAAACCAATGTGATATTTTCTGTATGGCGTGGATATTTTTTATTTAGAAGTAGCTTTCCTCATATCGTACGTAGGTGCCATAGGCACGAGGTAGATACGTAAGATGGCTGTGTCACATTGGGAATTGGAACGCCGTGATGTTGGAAAATTAAAGGGCGTAGAATTTTACATCACTTCTGTCTAGACCATTACTTAACTGATCTTGTTATGCAGAAAAGCATTAAAAGTGCAAAAAAGGCGCACACGGTCTGTTTTACTTGCTACTTTCCCTTGAAATCTCAGTGGTGTGAAAGTGCAGGCTTATGCGTCATCTGTGGGTCAAAAAGTGGTCTTTTAGTTCTAAGTACAACTGCACTTTGATTAAAGGAATGGTTTGTAAAATTTCCAGAACACGAAACAAACTCAGAATATAGAGAGAGACATACGTAGTAGTATATTTTGTATATATTTTCTGAATATATTTTCAGAACATTTGACCCCTGTCCACTCTGTTCACCAAGAGGGATTCTAATAAAAACAACATTACGCAAGCGTATTTGATATGTTTTACTGTAACGATTTCTATCAACATTATTGCTAATCCTTTTTAAGAAGAAAATATCTAAAAAACTTACACTTTTCAATTTGAGTCCCTATTTCAACTGCGATGACACACAAACAAAACTCTGCCAGCGCCTGCAAATCTCCAATTAGGTACTTCAATCTCGAACGACCTTGAGGAGAACACTCTTCTAAGTAATGCTCCATTGAACCAGCCGTTAAGACTCGGAACGGAACTATGTAAACATATACAGTGTTGTCAGAAAAGCCAGTGTTGTATTTACCATTAAAGGAATACTGTTCTATAAATTTAAGTATAATATTTAGGCATAATAAAATATACATTTTATCTAGTATTTTTTTTAAATTGAAAGCAATTTTGAAGAGTAGGTTTTGCATAATATCGAGAGGCAAAATAAGGGAAAACAATCTTCTCTGCTACTTCGGAACAATGACATCACAATGACGTCACAGTCTCAAGCTACCTTCCACCTGTTCTGCACATATTTTGACTCCCAGCGTGTTGCTTTTGAATTTGCATAACAATGGATCGGAATGCAATGTGCTTTGCCAGGTGGAAGGTAGATTAAGACGGTGATATCATTATGCCGAACCAATGCTACTTCCTCCCAGAAAGTGTACAAAACCTATACTTGAGGGTTTCTAATATTGTTTCACACTTCCTTTCGCGCTTTCCATGGGCCTTTACAAGCCTATGCATCCTGGGTACAACTCATTCGCTTAATTTCAAAATGTTTCCTACTTTATATAAGTAAATGTCCCCTGCTTTTGTCGGTTAAAAATCCCTACTATTATACCTCCACCTACAAAAATGTATACCTAATCCCCTGTCTATTACTAGCTATGCTCATAATGTTGTCTGTACACCATTCTGGTGTATGACACAACCCTTAACCAACATGGACATTCAGTATTCAGACAAACTATTAAGCAGGAGATTAGATTCGGGCTCCTACAAGGGGATGAAGAAGTCTCAATGAGAACAGAATCCAGTAGTTGAAGTGCGATCTGTATTAGATCTGTATTAGATTTGTATAAGCAGTAAGCTTTTAGTTCATATTTATTTAGAAGGTGTTTGGCGATAGTTTTTAATAATATCATGTTCAGTATAATTGTCTGGTCACAACTTGCAAAATACAGGAGATGGAGTCAACCATTATTGAACATAATGCTTGTCAAGATTTCGTCATACTGCAAGTTTTGGACTTATGAACAACTAACGTGCTCCCCAGAGCTAGCAAGACGCCATTATATTTAATAATGGTCGACTTCCCGTCTCATATCTACATATGTCTTAACATGTGATGTCTCTAACAAAAGGCTAGTATCACTATACGCATACAAAAGGAGTACTTAATTCCGCTCGTATGATTTAAGGCATTGCCATTTTGGACCCGGACACATTCAATCTTAAATATTTACAGAATACCATACGCTTCCGATTTCTGAAGAAATAATTTAAAATGTTTGATTTTTGAAAGCAGCCCCTAACAATCTTGGTTTTGTTTGCCTGTTCTGTAAGCCAGTATCTAACAAAAACTGTTTGCTTCATTTAGATGCAGAGACACGCAGTATTCACACACGAAGATTGATGACTTTGGACATCCGACCATTATGGTTCTATCAAAAACACTGGAAATTCTAGAAAGGACATTAAGAGAGCATGGGATGATCAATCCCCATGCAGTAGTGTCGCCCGAGTTTCTGACAAAAAGTAAGCTAAGATTGATATTCCTTAAAGTACCGGAATAAAAGCCATATTCTGAGATGTTAGAAAAAACTGACTTTCAAATTGTTTGAGTTATCTATTCTAAAATGGATTGACTTATTTCCTTTAATTTGCAGTATACGAAGCTCGAAAAAAGGTCACCTCCATGGTATTTTTTTTAAATCCTTCATAATAGTATGTTCCCTCAAAATATAATTATATTCCCTCGAAATATTATCATATTCCCTCATAATATTTTTCCCTCATGATATCATATTTCCTTATAATATTAACTTCCCTCGTAATATATTGTTCTCTTATAATATTATTTGTTCCTGCATAATGTTATTTTCCACTTACAGTAATATGTTCCTTCATAGTAGTATATATCATCGAAATAATATGTTCCCTTGTATTATGATGTTCTCTAACATTATTATCAAGATAGCTCATATTATTATGTTCCCTTAGTAATGTTATTAATAAAAGTTATGACATTATTATGTTCTCTCATATTATTATTATGTTCTCTCATCTTTCTCATTGAAGCGCCACTATGACATCAATAGTGATGTTATTGACGAAAATAAGTTTTCAGGTATTAAGGGAGCGGTTATTTTTGTGATGTATTTACGTTATTATTAAATCACAAGGTGGTGACAAACTTATATTCTGCTGTACGTTAAATGGCGAAGACATTCCAATATGGCTGCCAATGCCGAATCTCTACACGTTGATCAATGGATACTCTTCCTTCCTGGCTCATTAAACAGAATCTCCACGTTTTTCATTACCCACCATCACCAGGATTTTTAATAGCTCTCTTTTGTCAGCTGTATTTTCTCACACTTTCAATCATTCCATCATTACTCCCGTACTTACGAATGTCTATTTGGATCATGGTGCATTTAAGAGTTACAGGCCAGTTGCCAACATTAAAATCATTGCTTCGTTCATTTGTGTTAAGTCCAAAATCACAGTGGAAGATCCGTCTTTAACCAACTGGTAGTTTCATCGTCCAGGTTGATTAGGCCTGGGATTTCTCTTGGAGACTTGTAGACCTCACAGTCACCTATGATGTTTTCTAATGGTCTGTGGCTCTTCCCAATTGCGAAAGTGTTTGAAAAGGCGGCGTCATGTTAGGTAATAAATAGAGCATGCTTGCGGTAATGATTAAGGTAGGCAATTCAATCAGCATACAAAGCTTACCACTCCACAGAAACCGCCCTGGAGTCAAAAATTATTCCATTCGTACCTCTGATAATAATGTTGTTCTACTTGTTTTGCTTGATATGAGTGCTGTCTTCGATACCATTGACCATGACGAGGACACGTCTCTTGACGACCATGACGAGGACACATTGACGAGGACACGTCTCTTTGCAGACGATACCCTCATATATAGGGAAATAAATACACCCGAGGACAATGTTATTTTCCAACGTGACCTTGATGCTCTATCGAAGTGGAGTAAAGACTGGCAAATGAGTTTTAATACAGACAAATGTTATACTATGCATTTCACATCCAAAAGAACACCAAAAATTACTCCTTACAGCCTATGTGGCAAAGTATTAGACACCACTGATAGTCATGCATACTTGGGTATACTATTTAGTAATGACCTCAAATTGTCAAATCACATGGATTCAGTCACAAAAACAAGTAGGAAGGTTATTGGTGTCATAAGAAGGAATTTTAAATCATGTACCCCAGCTGTCAAATCTAAACTGTACTTATCGCTCGTCCAACCTAAATTGGAATACGGCTCCGTTGCATGGTTTCCAAATACCAAAAAAGACAAACACAAACTCAATATGGTCAACGTGCTGCTGCTAGAATGTGTTTAAATAACTACACCAGAGACGCAAGTGTGACCGATATGATCTCCTCCCTAAACTGGCAAAGCCTTGAAAGCCGTCGGAAATTTACCCGCTTATCTATGATGTTCAAGATAACGCGTCAATTGGTTGATATTGACTGGCAGGAAACCCATCCGCCAACTCTCGCGCACCCATATGTTATCTTACCGACGTCAATTGGCTAAAACTACGATTTATTCAAATAGCTTTTTCCCTGGACGACCCGGCACTGGAACAACTTGCCTCACCAATTACTTGATATTATTAATTTCAAAGCTTTTAAAGAGGGACTCGATGATTTTGTTAATGATGATGGCAACTCAACTCACAACCCACTAACCAGTTAGTGTCTGGCTCACCAAACTCTAGCGTGATGCAGGAACCTGCTTTGTTGGAGTATAAATGATTTAGATCCAGATCCAGACCATGACATTTAGATTAGTAAGCTCTAAATCAGCTTTGGTATCACAAGTTTGGTTTAAAGATCACATCTAATGGTAGTACTAGGTTGATGATAATACCAGTGCTATGTCCAAGCATCATATTTTGAAAGACTCTGTCCCCCAGGGCTCCGTTGTAGACCCACAATGTTTCATAATGTATACTCATCCAGTTGATGACATTATTAGATTTCATCCTTATGATGATGATCCCCATACTTTCTGTGAGTTTGATCCAAATATTCCAGATGGCTGGAATCGTGCTCTTGATTGACTTTCTTGTTGTATATCTGAAATTTAAACGTTTGAATGTCTCAGGACAACTTACAGATGAATTAAGGAAACAATATGATTTTATAGTTTGCTACAATATACAATCGTCTGGAGTCTGTGAATCGGTACAAGAGGATTATGTATGTCGAGTGCCTCAGTATATTGCGTAAAATGTTTCTTACTGATGAGCAGTAAATAAATATAAGCCTAGTAGAAAACATATAATATGATCACCAACGCCACCCAATCAATCTATAATAATAAACAAATGATAAAATAACTTAATCAATAATAGTACCACATTTATAAAGTGCAAACACAACAATGCGCATGGTCATTATTATTATGCTGCCATTAGAAAATCGTCTGAATCATGTCGCTTCATCTATGTCTGGCTAGCCGAAATATTGATCCAATGTATGAATGTATTGATCCAAAAAAGAACACCATTCATATCTGCTATACCTTGGTAGCACAGAGTTTTTAGATGAACTTCCACGTGCAAAATATATTTCCGCCGATATTTTGTTATGTTATGAGTGGCTAGTGCTACTTTAGCAAACGAATATTTCCCAATAATTATACCACACAATATATCACGTATATTGCGTATCTATGGGACCATAACGCATGTAATATGAAAACACAAGTATTTCCCAAGGGAGAATATTGTGAAAATTATATGGATATTATTCCTCTTAAGTGCTAGTGTTATATCGTCTCAGGGGTGTAAATAGAATCATTTTGATATATTATGTGCATAATCATTTGAAACCAGTGTGCCAGAGCTTGAGGCCCAATTAATTTGACGCATAAACGTATAAACGTATTCAACAGTTTTGGCCTGCAAATTAGTGTCTAGAGTTTAAAAATGAACCATTTCTTTCACTTGGAACAGATCAAATGTGCCCAGCACCGTTGTCTTTGCACCAACAAAGGTACTTATGATGGGAGGAATCAGGGTAGCTCATTCTGTGGGATCCGGAATATTTATAAAAGGCAAGCTCTATTGTCAACGCAATTGAAATTAAAAAGATGAAATTAATAATTCAGTGAAAGTGTTAGGTCTTCGAAATTCTTAACTATCACTGTAGGCTTTATAAAGTATAGTTATTTTTTAAAAGAGGAAATGATCTGAAAAAGAAAGATTATCACAATCTTCAGGTAAAAAATGTAGCAAAACATTGATTTAATTGTAACAAAAACTGCCAGTCAATCCCATTGATGCGGAATCTAAAATGCTAGATACCGATGCATTTTGTAATAAGTTGATATATTTCATTTTGGTGATAATTGTGATTCTGTCTATGAATAGCTATCAACTGCCTCTGAAAACAACTAATCGGGAAGTTTCGTTCAGCAAGTGCATAGTAACACCTGAATTTAACACAACCATGCAATGTTGTGTTCATTAAGAAATGGAAATTAAACATGAAGAAAAGAACAACAAAAAACACACATTAGAATTTATTGAAAATACTTTTTTATCTTTGCGTAAATACCATAAATGCGTGCAAACGTTTGGGGAAATACTCTTGAAATGCTTTCATTATAATCATCATCACCATTGTTCGGTTGATGCGGAGCAGGCGACTACAAATTTTCTCCAAGAACAGGGATCCGAAGCTAGAAAGACAATTGCATCTTCTTGCAGTTGGTCACATGAGTCACATCAATGTAGGAGCACCGTTGCGTAGGTGGTGTTGAAAAGCTTGATCATGGTGGCAATAGAGATTGATGAACTTCTCCAGATCGTTTTCCAGTTTCCAGAAGGCAGCCCAGCAAGTGTCTTTCACCTAGTGAGGTCATCATATGGCATCATAGATCCAAGGTATTTAAAGTTGGCTACATGGCTATTGGCTGTCCATATACCTCCTGCGGTGGCTGTGGATTGCAAATGATGTCCATGTGCTCAGTTTTTGGTGCACTGATGATAAGGCCAATATGTTCTGCAGTAGCAGCTGTTCTGTCAAGTTGTAAATATATGAGCATAATAAAGAGGAATGGTGCTAGAACGTCCCCCTGCAGTATTCCGGGAGTAACCTGGAATGGATTGGTAGAATTTACCATCCACCATGACAGCACTCTTAGACTTGTTGTAAAGTACACTGATGGCTTTCACTATTACATCTGGAATACCATAGTGACGGAGAATTGAGAACGTGACATTTCTGATGATAGAATCAAATGCCTTCTTGAATCATTGGAAACGATGGTGAGTGGAAGTTGGTAGCTGCTAAAAGCTTCGATGGTTCTTCGCAGGATGTGGATTTCCTGCGAGCAACTTCTACCAGGACGGAATCCGGCTTGGTTTTTCCTTAATATTGGATCCATATGGTTTCTTATTCCCATTCTTATTCGTATGTTGTTGTACCCCTTTGCAGCAATATACATCAGTGCGATTCCTCTTTAGTTGGTCATGAGCTGAGGTCACCTTTCTTTGGAGGGGGGGGGCAATAACATTGGTTATCAACTGCTTACTATGTCGGGTGAAGACATCAGCACAAAATACATGTACAATTTTTGCCATCACTTCTCCCCCTGGAGGGCTCTACGGTGATCGCACAATCCAGGCCTGCAGCTTTGTTATTTCTCATGCCATGGATTATAAACTAACCTAAACTTGGTCGTTGTGTTTGGATTCAAATGATCACTTTCTGTCTTTACTTTTATATGGTTCACACCAGTATTGAAGAAGTGCTATAAACATTGGATGCATGCACACTGCAAAAAACGGTCCCCTTTTCACTGTTCAATTTGAATGTAATAATGTGATTTATAATTAACTTTTCACTAGTTAATGCTTTGTCGCTATAAACTCCTTTATGGTATTACAAGAGCGTTGTCAGACAACAAGCAATGCTCTGCAGATTGATGGCGTACTTTAAGAATATTATAATAATGTCATTAAGCTATAGTTCTTTAAATGAGGCTAATTGTAACAACAATTGTTACAAATGTTCGTGGTGAATAGTGGTAAGAATGCATTTATCATTCGATTGAAATTATTTGCGTTCCTGGTTGTCTTTATTCTAGCATGAGAACATGCGCTCTCAACCAATCGAAATATGTATAGCTTCTAAATTAAAAATCGATATCCAGATAAGAGCCGCAGACTGTGCTGAGTTTTATATAATTTGTTACTCATTTCTGAGAAAGTGTATGATGGAATATATTTGTTATTTTAGGAATACCGGCTTTGTCTTAAGCGTTCGATATTATTAATCAAGCTGCATTACATTATTGGGTGCTATTGGACCGGTGTAAAGAAACTGAGTGTCCCCCATGAGAGAGTGTCCTAGCTACCATAGCAACATGTACGGAATAAACCGTGACCTTGTAGACGAGGCCATTTGGGTACAGTGCTGAAACAAATGATGCATACAGCACTCAATGGAGAACACAATAGACAAATGGGTGGTAAGACACTCAGTCACACGGACACTGTAATATATGACACCGGGTTAAATGAATAGCCTAGGTGCTGTGTGTATATCTTTAACTCATACCGGACCTCAAAGGGATAAATTGTGGCGTACATTAAGGGGTTATTTTAGGGCCTCTTTAAATGAACTCGATCTCACATGTGCACACATTACAACAGCTTTGAAATTTCAGGACTCGTCGAACCTGCGTTGGTGTTGTGACTTCAGGTCGCTTTACATGGCATTCTGGGTTAATGTGTAATCGGTCACTGATTCGCATACTGATGGCTCAACCATTGTTTACATAGCAATTATCTGCAGTAGTTTTCATTTCTCTACATTCTCCGGTTTGTCCACGAAAATAGAACTACACACTCGCACACTTGCCGTACACAAAACCGTAATGTTAGTTTTAGTAGCTTTTAATGCAGCACACTGAGACACTGATGGATGACAGGAGACGTTCAAAGCACTTGTTTCCATTTCAAACGCTGACAAATGTAGAAAGAACATTAAACTGAAACCTATGCCTAAGTTCGAAGTTATGGTTTCTGACTTTGGCTTCACAGGGTAATATCACCCAAGTAACAGTCTAGTCTAGAAAAGCAGCAAAGTCTACTGACCTCCAATGGAGAACACAATAGACAAATGGGTGGTAGGACACTCAGTCACACGGACACTGTAATATATGACACCGGGTTAAATGAATAGCCTAGGTGCTGTGTGTATATCTTTAACTCATATCGGACCTCAAAGGGATAAATTGTGGCGTACATTAAGGGGTTATTTTAGGGCCTCTTTAAATGATCTCGATCTCACATGTGCACACATTTCAACAGCTTTGAAATTTCAGCACTCGTCGAACCTGCGTTGGTGTTGTGACTTCAGGTCGCTTTACATGGCATTCTGGGTTAATGTGTAATCGGTCACTGATTCGCATACTGATGGCTCAACCATTGTTTACATAGCAATTATCTGCAGTAGTTTTCATTTCTCTACATTCTCCGGTTTGTCCACGAAAATAGAACTACACACTCGCACACTTGCCGTACACAAAACCGTAATGTTAGTTTTTAGTAGCTTTTAATGCAGCGCACTGAGACACTGATGGATGACAGGAGACGTTCAAAGCACTTGTTTCCATTTCAAACGCTGACAAATGTAGGAAGAACATTAAACTGAAACCTATGCCTAAGTTCGAAGTAATGGTTTCTGACTTAGGCTTCACAGGGTAATATCACCCAAGTAACAGTCTAGTCTAGAAAAGCAGCAAAGTCTACTGACCTCCCATTACTGCACTTCCCTATGATGTGACACGATACATCACGTATATTGCGTATCTGTAGCATCTTCGCGCACAATATGTATTAAGACGCCAGTTCTTCTGTCCACCTTGGTCTCTAAATGGCAACTAGAAACACTTCCGTTTCTAGATTATTGGTTTGTATTTTTCTGTACTTTTTTATGTTCTTCTGCTTGTATAAAAGGCACCTTTAATCTGAAAACAGTTCCATATCAAATTGCCGTAAATATATTATTAAAGTGCAATATAAATATCTCAAATTCTTGCGCGGTTAAGAATTTTTTGGAATTCCTCCTTTACATCATAACGACTCCAAGTTAAAGGTGCAACGAGAGATTTCACATATCAGGTGTCCCTTAAAAAATCGAAAGTACTGATTTTTGCCCTGATGTAAAGCTTTCCAACAAAAATAACCCCATCTGAAAGGATTAAGCTGAGAAATGTTTCTTTGGTACAAACATTTTGAAATTTCTAATTTCGTATAGGAGCAAATACTAAATTCAGCCTATGTTTTACATTGAAATATAAGCAAATCAAAATCACCCTTTTCCTCTCTTTTAAGACATATCTATAGCCAAATACAAGGTAAGAAATCTATTGAGTGTCTAGTCTATATGAAATATCTGTTATGACACAATATTCGGGTGCCTCAAAAATCTCTCGTTGCACCTTTAAATTATTCTCAATACAAGTGCATATTTATTAACAAACATCAGCCAATCCTGGCTATCTCCTTGGTCAAAGCAAAAGTCTAATATGAACATTTCTCTTCAAGCTGACTTCAGGCAAAGACTACTACATATCTTAGACTTAGCACTGTGATAGTACTACATACACATAACTGGTAGGTTTCTTAGAAATTTCTCAGAAATTACAGTATCCCTATAAATAGCAAACTTTCTCTGCACTTGTTCTAGAAAGTTCTCTATAATTCTAAAGATTCCACAGCTTCTTAATATTTTGCTCTCATGTGTTTATATATCCCTAACGTCCCTAGAGGAAAATCTGACGATCACCGCAAAAAAAAAAAGAGCCAGCGTTATCTTTCTTGTTAGATCTTGGGGCAATTTCCCCTAATCCAGTCAGGGGTCCGCTCCGTGAGTTTTTTCAAAAATGCATTTAAATGCAGTTAAGGGACGTTTAAAGGATATACTGCAATTCCGGGAGCAAGGAACGTCAATTCTTCACAACCAAATTCATTAACCTTTTTGTCCTTTGTCTCCACATGCAGATATGTAAGACCCATAGTATCAGAAGTGCAAGAGACCTCCCAGAGAGAATAAAATGGGTCACATTCATTTTTAGTACTCATTTCCACAAGTGATTTAAAAATTGTAAGATAATTACAATGTCTTAGAAGAAAAATGGAAGATTTTCGCGCGTCATGTTATATGGAAGCACATCGAATTAATGCATCTCATACACTTGTGCCGCTGATCGAATTGATTGATGACATTAGACATACAACCTGGCATGTTTCCCATATAGCAGAATCTGGACGGAAAATCTGAGGAAAAATAGATATCTTTCAAAAATGATTTTGTATTGCGGCATGGCATTTGATAGCATTATTTCTCCTCACCACAAGCTATAACTAAAATAAAGTCAGTTACTCTCCTCTCCGTTTTATCACATCATTTTATTTTTTGTTTGTTGATGTCTTATTTTTGGACCTAATCATAATGACGCCTTCCCAATTATGTGGCATAACATCACGTATATCGCGTGTCTGTAGCACCTAACGCATGAGATATGGAAGCTCAAATACATCTCAGGCGCAATGTTGTTGGTGTGATATGGAATTACTCCTGTGCATTTGTTAGGATGTGTGCATCTATGGGTATACAGATTATATTATATGCATATCATTTAAAACACGACAAGTGTGTCATTCAATTCTGTCAGCTCTGTATCACGAGTAGTGCTTACTTTGACGGGGGAAAAAATACAGGATCGCTGCGAAAATGATTTTCCGAACATTCCGAATTTCTACTTAACACGATAGGCTTTGGATCACGATCACACAAAATAACATAAATTATGCTGACAACATTATTGGGGCGCGAGGCCGAAGCACGAGTTATAAACATCTTTTCGAGATTTCTGGGGAAATACCCAAAAATAGGTGCCAAAGTAACATACTACTCGAAAGTGTATTTTTTTACTATTATCGTGGTACTAAAAATCTGTCTTAGTGCAATTTACGTTGCAATTCGCATATCGATAATCCAAACTTAGGCTCTAGTCCTTGTATAATTCCGACTATAGGCAGACGTATGACAGTTCTTGTTTTTCAGCATTCGTTCCATGCATAGAGAAAATCTTTCAAACTACCATAAAAAAAATGCATTTGTATGCGTAATAATAAAAGGAATTTTCTGTTAACTCATGTATTGCAAATGAGGCTATTTGTATGCAAAGATAGACGTCAAGTTCATATTGCACAGTGATGATGTTCAATATTCCGACAGCACCCCATTTTTATTTGGCATGAAAATAAATTTAGCGCCCACGGTAGAAACTGATGTGAATCTTTTCCTAGCAGAAAAAAAAATAATATCGAAATTCTCAATTTGAAATGGATTTGCCATTGGAGCTGAAGTAAAAACATTGTAAAAACCATGTGCAATTACTTTCACGTTCACATTCGCGCGTACACACTCGCGCGTACACACCCCCCACACACACACCCACGCGCGCGGCACACACACGCACGCACGCATGCAAGCGCGCGGTACACACCCATACGCACACGCACACACCCACATACACACGCACATACACACACACCTACGTAGAGAGAGAGAGAGACACACACACACGCAATTTCGTAGTATTTATGACACACTTACCCCGAACAAGTACCGATACCTTTCTTTCTTTTCAGTTTTCAAACTGACTGAAAATTGCCACTGTGAGTGTGCAGGTTATATTAGAAGTAAGCCAGATATAACATCTCGTTGAGTATGTTATTAAACTAATTTACCACAAGCATCCTGAATTTCAGCTTAATGTTTAGTCTATGGAACATAAGAGTACTTTTTGTAATTATATCACTAAGCTTTTCGTAATATAGCAGTTGGCGGTTGATATTATCGAAGACTTATAACTGTTGTTCTCAAGTGACGAGGTGCAGGGAGGCCAAAGAGCTTTGATAAAGTTGCGTACCCCCGGGGCACGCAGGGCAGAAGAGTCTCGTGCCCCCAGCAATTCTTGGAGAATTTGATAGTAATTTTCAAGATTATATTGCTTATATGCCTGCATGGTAAACCTCTTCTTTCTGCTAATTTGAACGTTCAAGTGGATTGTGAAAGAGCTACATATATATTCTAGTTTAAACTAGCACATATTGAGTTAACATTGGATGTAAACTCGTGCGTGTACCCGTAGGAAAATCCTAGTAGCCATTTATATGAATAGCTGGGTATATGAATATTGGCCCGTGGAAGCTTCTACCACTGATAATGTAAAGGCCGGTGTACTTGAACGGTATTTAAGCTGATAGGAACTTATAAGGATGAGTTCTCCAGTGAGCCATCGTTTAGCTTATGTTTCGTATAAAATGAATATGATATGCATCATAAAGAGAATATTTTCGCTATTCTTAGTACATTCAACTCCCCCCAACACATGATCCTTTAACATGTGTTATCAAAATCCATATGGACACTGAAAGAGAAGAATCATTGATTGGAGAGAGAAACACACAGGCACCAACACACAGCTGTGCTATTTACAAATGACACTATAACGGCCTTCACTCGATTTTTGATCTATATTTTTTCTACAATCTTGTTCATAAAGGTCATTACATAGTGACATGCCGCTTACCGCTTTGCCGCTCTGATGATGAAATTTACGTCACTACGCAATCATGTCAGAATCGCTAGCGGTGACCCAAGCGGCAAAGCGTCAAGCCGATAAATCGATCTCCCTGCCGCTTTTCCAAAAGCGGCAGATCGCATTGAGTTGACTTGAGTTCAACTTTAGAGCGGTGCCGTTCGATGACGTAGTTCAAGCGATAGCGCCGCTTGACTATAATAGCCCAATCCCGCAAGCGGCGTACACCAAGCGGCTTGCCGCTGAGCGGCAAGCGGCATGACACTATGTAATGACCTTAAGTCGTTGGAACAGTTGTTATTATATACCTCATATATAGATTCCTCTCATCTGATTGGTTAATAGTACAGTCATTAAAATAGCTGGGCCCCTTTTTTCTATCAAGATGACGTCATGATTAACTGTGCCCGGGGCATGGCAATCGACTGTGCCCGGAAAATAATAGGACAGTCTCAACACCGTGTTCTTCTCGCTCGTGTGTGCCCGTCCTCGAAACGATCAGCGTTGTAAATAGCTTGTAGGCATGTCAGTTCGGGAAATCTTTTAACCAATCAGATTAGGCAAAAAAAAAACAAGTTTGTCTCAGAAGAAATGTGAAAAAGCGCAATGCGAAATGCGATTTTTTTTTAGAAAAATGCTAATGCGAAATGTGGTTTTCCTTCTTTTTTTTAATGCCTTTTTGGCCCACTTTTTTCAATTTTTCGGGCGCTTCGCGGCAATATTTTCAGTTTTTTCTGATTTTTTTTCCCAAAAAATTTAAGGTGAGTAAAACCTAAAAAAATAAATTATGCGGTCAAAAAGCCATTTTAAACCTAATGCGCGCTGTCTTCTGAGACAAACTTTTTTTCTTGGCCTAATAGAAGAATCTATATATTCGGTATATAAAACAAATATTGACTGCTTAATATTCGGGGCACAGTTAAAATTATAGGCCCTCGGTGATGTCAAAACCATGACTATGCCCTCAGCTTCGCTTCGGGCATAATCATGGTTTTGACATTACCTTGGGCCTATAATTCTAACCGTGCCCCTCATCAGGCGCGGATCCAGGGAGGGGGCGGAGGGGGCGCGCGCCTCCCGGTAATTCTGCAAATTCTTGCAAAATCAGCCCATTTTGAGCTATTTTGGACCAGTTACAGCCTTTCAGCCCCCCGGTAATTTTGACATTTTTCAAATCCTGGATCCGCCATTGCTCATAGCAGTCAATAT
This sequence comes from Ophioderma brevispina, assembly GCA_023653785.1. NCBI lineage: Eukaryota > Metazoa > Echinodermata > Ophiuroidea > Amphilepidida > Ophiodermatidae > Ophioderma > Ophioderma brevispina. The sequence goes on from JAMKCH010017979.1 coordinate 229,752, forward strand.
TTGTATAATATTGCCAGCAATGCAAGGATATAGGTTTGAAGCGCATTGTCACTATAACTGTCTTTCAACACCCCGCTCCTCCCAAAGTTAGTGTTGAAAATAATATGCAACAAGATTGACCAAGTGTATCGTGCTTAACCAAATCTGCACAGAGTGTTCCAACAATTGTGAACAAGTTTGGGAAATCCCCTGCTTTTGAGGTTTTTACTATTTCACCTTTAATAGCTGCCATATGAAGATTCGGGTTAGGGTTTAGGAATCCTAATCCTAACCCTAACCCCTAATCATAACCATAAACCCTAACCCTAACCCGAATCTTCATATGGCAGCTATAAGTTTTTTTTTTTTTTTTTTTTTCGGTATATAAAACAAATATTGACTGCTTAATATTCGGGGCACAGTTAAAATTATAGGCCCTCGGTGATGTCAAAACCATGACTATGCCCTCAGCTTCGCTTCGGGCATAGTCATGGTTTTGACATTACCTTGGGCCTATAATTCTAACCGTGCCCCTCATAGCAGTCAATATTTGTATAATATTGCCAGCAATGCAAGGATATAGGTTTGAAGCGCATTGTCACTATAACTGTCTTTCCACTCCCCGCTCCTCCCAAAGTTAGTGTTGAAAATAATATGCAACAAGATTGACCAAGTGTATCGTGCTTAACGAAATCTGCATAGAGTGTTCCAACAATTGTGAACAAGTTTGGGAAATCCCCTGCTTTTGAGGTTTTTACTATTTCACCTTTAATAGCTGCCATATGAAGATTCGGGTTAGGGTTTAGGAATCCTAATCCTAACCCCTAATCATAACCATAAACCCTAACCCTAACCCGAATCTTCATATGGCAGCTATAAGGGGAAATAATTAAACCCCTAAAGTAGAGGATTGCCCAAGTTTGTATGTCCGTGGATATACCGTTGGTAGACCAGACACAACTAGTCAAAACATCTTGTGCTGAAAGAGTAGTAGAAAAAAAGGCTGATGCAGGGTAATTAACCTCATTCCTTATCATACAAAATGGAAAATGAAATATTTCTTATTGGTCAATGGATTCCCTGAGAGTGTTACTTTTAACGATTTATCATAATGAAAACTTAAATTAAGAATGATTAAAACACTAAACATAAGCAAAATAACGAGTATGCATTGACAGGGGTGCCCCAAAAAATAAGGCAACTGAATGTTGAGTAAGGTGATTATTTTGCACTGGGCAAATTGAGTATAAGATAAGATCATTTGGAAACAAAATGACAGGAAATACCTTCTTGTATCCGCGTGCAAACAAAAATGGCAAAATCTTACTTTAAAAAATTGATAATACAAAATTAGAACAAAGTTAAGTTCTGTATATTCAAAATTCCGTTATTTATTATTGGCTCAACTTTCCCAAACACCACAGGTTAGTTGAGCTACTTTAAGATTTTTTCCTAAACATTCCTGTGAATGAACTGTAGCAATTGGCCCACTTATTATGTTATACTAAGTAAGTCAAAACTCCAATGCTTTAAACATTCATATTACAATTTCAGGTTGAAGAAACAAATATGAATTTATTATTTTATATACACATATTTGCTGTAAAGATTGGTCCCTTGTTCAAATGTTAAATGATTTTATTGTAATATACAAATCCACAATTCCTTTTAGAATGTGTAACAAATCTCATTTATTGGTATTGTTATAATATCCTTATAGGGCATCCTTATTGTTCAAATGTTAAATGATTTTACTGTAATATACAAATCCACATTTCCTTTTAGAATGGGTAAAAAGTCTCATTATTGGTATTGTTATAATATCCTTATAGGGCAATAAAGGTCAAGTTCATCCTGGGGTAACATTTTCAGAATGCTCCGGGTCTTTTCAAAATTGTCTTTTTTTTTTTTTTTTTTTTTGAATTATACTTAATCAAGCGTGGTACAGACGTACAAAAGATTTGGGTAGGTTTTGGGTTGGATGCCCCCCAGTAATGGCGGATCAATTCTGACCATCATTTGGCTGGTCGGATTTGTCTATTGGTATTGTTATAATATCCTTATAGGGCATCCTTATTGTTCAAATGTTAAATGATTTTACTGTAATATACAAATCCACATTTCCTTTTAGAATGGGTAAAAAATCTCATTATTGGTATTGTTATAATATCCTTATAGGGGCATAAAGGTCAAGTTTCATCCTGGGGTCAACATTTTCATAATGCTCCGGTTCTTTTCAAATGTCCCAAATTTTGATATACATGTATTTTCAAAGGACCAAAAATGTAACACTTTGCACCCCTTTCACCATTAGGTCACGTAATTAGAGATCAAAAGGTCACAATGACTGCCTATCCTATGGCGTCATTAATACTTGCCATCAATTTACATCAAATTTCAAATGCAGGGCAAATATGCATTTTTTGTTTAGGCTACGACCAGACAAATACAATTTGAGACTAGTTTCGTCAAAATCGAGCACGTCCGGTAAAGAATTACACCCAGGAGGAACCTTGACCATTATGAGCCTATAATCCGGAAAACTTAATGACCGTATATACGGCCAAAACTATAACCGTTTTAATCCTCCTGACCAGAAATGATAAGTTGGTAGGTTTCAAAACAATTAGCCTGTACAAAACTTCACCCAATTTTTACTTTTCCCCATTGTTGGATTTTTCAGACTTTTGCCACGTTATTCTGTAAACCAGCTTAGAAGTATATAACCAACAAATATTTCTATTCGATTTTCGGTGATCAAAAACAACTTTCTGTACTAGATGCGAAGTTCACAACTGAAAATGGCAAACGTGCAAAAAAACTAGGTATACTGCCCAAGTGTCGCTTTTTTTGTTTAACAAGCGTCCCCTTAAATTTAGTACGCTGTTAAGAAGTTTTCGAGATTACTACTCTTAAATTCACTTGTTTCAAAATCGTTGATGAAGGATTTCTTATGTGGTCCATTTCTTAAGACAGACTGTAGGTTAATACATATACGACTTATGTACCCCGTTTTTGTACACGGTAATACGTCATTGTTTGGTATTTGAGCGTTAGGGACAGCTTCAGAACTCATCCGCCGATTGCTGGGCGGTTCGTGTCGGTTGGACCGTTTTTCATTGTTTAGAACAATAGACCATTTACACGATCCCCGAAATGCATCTCGCATTGTGCCCATTTCCATCCGGGAACTTGTACCAGAGTTCATGTTTACAACAAAATTCTTGTTCGTTCGCGTCACCGAACATTGCCTAAAATTACAATACTAAGTACCTTTTCACGTGAAGTTAATCTTTAAAAAATGTAGTGTTATATAGCCTCCATTTTGTGATTAAAGATATTAATTTGATTTTCAATTTTATTTAAGAAAAGATTTCTCATGGGAAAAGTACTTTGTTTACTATAAAAGAGAGAATAGGGAATTTCCCTAGAGTTGTTTGTGCAAAATGCACCTGTTAGATAGATTGCACAATAAGGGAAATGGGGAATTCCCCAAGATGTAAACTTAGTAACCGAGTCAACTTGTTTATGCTTTAAGATCAAAACATTGCATGATCTGGGGGATTCCCCCATAAAGTTATATATGGGAAGTGATTTAATTCAGATGATATAATTTATGTGAATTCCAATTGGTCAGCTAGTGCAAGGTTATGTTTATGCATTATGCTGTGGTAATGTCTATTTTAAGACTTGGGAACTTTGTGAAGTCAATATATAATGGAGATTTGAGTAAGGACTCTCTGCCAGCATCCACTAGTAACAAGTAGCTAGAAGTCATAGTTAGTTTTACTCTGCATTGAGGAGCAGACCTGTAAAGTACCTAGTGCCAGGATTTATAATTCCATGTGAGCAGAGTCGCTGTAATTATTCTACTGTCGTCTTTGAAGCCAAAAGTGCTGGGAATCAGAATAGGATTCCAAATTGTGACAGATAGAAATCGTGGTGATTATCTTGGACTGATATACTGTGGAATATTAGTGTCGTCGAGGGACCTTTTTAACCTTGTCGTCTTGAACTGCTGGACAAAATTACCTTCAGGACTGAGAAGATTCCCATGGAATATATTACTTGAAGATTTTCAAGCGTGACTTTGCATACTGTCATTTTGGAGTCTTCGCTGTGAGGACATATCAACGTTGAACGGCAACGCTACTTTTAGTTGGAGACATAAATAAACTCTGAGTAAGATAAGAATTGATAAGTGTAATTTTGAATTGTATAGATAATTATGCTTTGGACATAGCAAATTCTTGATCCAATCTGATTAAAATCATTAAATCTGTTTTGTTATATAAAATTTAGATCACTTGTGCACAAGGCTCGTTTATTTGTGTTTGAAAGGTATTTCTGACCTTAGACGTCCACGAGACATAACAGTAGAAAAATATCAAAGGAACAAAAAACAATCGAGGCACTGGTGTTGAAATTCACGACAAAAAGTGATATTTTCGATCGTAACTGTGCCCTACTTGTCACCTGCCGGACGATTACACAACTATAGTGCAACGTCACCGATAGGGCAAGTTTTCTGGTATTTGCTTTACGCTCGTAACCGTATGTTTTAGTCACTTGTGAGGCTGGTACAAGTTCCCGGATGGAAATGGGCACAATACGAGATGCATTATAGGGATCGTGCAAATGGTCTATAGAAACCGTACCCATCCGGAAAGGACCGAGTGGAACCGACGAGCCACTGGCCGTTGAATTTTGAAGCCGTCCCTTACGCAATTATCGGGGCAATTATGTTCTAAGTCAGCATTGATTTTATTTATTTCAACGAAAGTTGATGTCTCACATACAGTACATGGTATCATATGACATTAAAGCCAATATTAACAGCATATTTTTTGACGAGCGCCCTCAATTTTTCAAACCTTTTGAGATTCTTACACGGTTCCATTGGTAACGGGCTATAAACCTATACACTATGAATGGTTAAGGTCGAAATGTCTATGTGTCACAAACGAATGAATTTTGTAATTATATCGGGATCCCGATGATATTCAACGGCTGCTGGAAACGGCCTTCCAATGTGAAATAGCCGCGAAATAGCGCCATGTACATATATCTACCTCATCCATTAGTTGCTTATTGGTTCAGGCAAGCAGTTAGAGGTTATTTCTTGAGTGGCACTATTTCATCATGGAGTGACATAACGTAGCATTTCCAGCTCCGCCGGTTAAGTCCAATCTTGGACCACTTTAATTACAAAATCGCTTATTTATGATAAATCGCCTTTTTTAGCATTCTCTTTTGCAGGTATAGTTTTCGTATCACAATTACAAACATATTTGGGCAAAAATTTAAATTTTGAAAATTGGGGGCGCTCTTTCAAAAAAGTGCTAGTATTGCTTTAAAGGCTGATCTCATGATCTTCCGGAGGAATGGTGCCCTGATTTTCTGAACCGAAAGATTGTTGTTTTTTTTTTTTTGCATACACTATATGTGTCCACATACTAATGGATTGTGGTGAAAGAGCTAAGCTCAAATCGGTGTCCTTCATATGAAATCACAACTTTGGAATAAATCCAGATTTTTTTTGGGTTGTACAGTGTTCTTTGGTACTTAACTACAGCAAAACGGAAAATGAGATTCATCTCAAACTTTGGAATTAATCCTTCTAGCGGTACTATCTTTAAACTATCGCCCTTTTTAATTAATCCACACCAAAAAATTATATTATTGAAATCTGAGCCAGCCTTTAACCGATAGTTTGTTTTTGCCCTTAAACACCAATTAATTTTCTTTCACGATGCGATATAACAATTCGCATCAACAAACTCAGTTTTACAGAGTTTGCAATATCGTTAACACTAACACATATAAAATATCACAACATAGGATCCAATATTGAACCTTGTGGTACCCCAGAGAGTATTATATAGAGGCCGATTTGCTACTGTACGGGTTTGTCGTGCATAAGCTATTGTCCTATGGCATGTTGCTACAAGCCATTGATTCCACGATTCAAGCGTAGATGCGAGATAATCACGGATTGGAGGGGGTGCGGCATCTATTTCGTTGTACACATAGCCTATACAGCTTGGTATTTGCTTTGCCGCAATAATGGCATTGTTTCTTGTTGTTCGGACAAAAAAATCCCACATAATATATAGGATCGAATAATGATCGATGGTACTTTCCATCAACAAACATTCATCTTAGATACCCTGTTTTCTTGATTTAAGTAATCACCTGACACATGGCTCTGTGCTTTGGAAGTCGGTTCATGTGAATTCCAGATGCTTGGCTTTTAACTGCTTATTACATGCTCAGTGAACTGAGTAATTAACATCTAGTTCACGGACATACAGTATAAGAAGGTTTAAAACACTGCATACATTAATGTAGATTTGTAGGGGAGTCCCACAAGAACAAATCGGAGTGTTGTTATTTTTTGTGTGGAAACCCATATAAAACATTAAACATCTAAACGAACAAGGGGAGAATCGAGTCGCTTATTGTAGGTGCCTATGCTTACACCTAATTGCTAGTACACTGGTATGGGGGGGGGACAAATTCACTTTCCATCATATAAAACATCCATAAAAGAGCTGGCAATTGATAACTTGGAAATTGCGTTGGTGCATTAAAACTCTTTCAACCAATGAATATTACAACAATCACCAGAAGGGTCAAGGTCATAATCAATTGGTCATTTCAGTCAACGACGTATATAACCTATCTTCTAGCTCAATGTTTTCAGTCAAAAGATAGTATCGCTCAGTTTTGTGATTCCAATTTATTCTATTTTCTGACTGTATTTTTTGAGATAAATTCCTAAGCAGGGAAAGTACCAACTTGTTTGTATTAGTATGCAGATAACACAGTAGCAGGGACTGTAGTGAAAGAGTTTTTTTGTGCCGCTTCCGGATAAATTGTGAATTTTTTTGCACACAAGTACTTTGGGCAATGGGCATTGACAATTCATAACATTGATGGTAAGCCCTTCCACCCTTCTTAATGGACCCCAGCTTGGGTTTTCAAGGTTTATAGCCAGGGTCCAAAATTTTAAAATGATGCGAATGTGTTGAAAGGCACCCCATGGTGTTTTTTGTCCTGGTTACATATTCCAAAAAGGTATAGTTTACACTATCTATGGCTTATAGTTTACGGAGTTTTCGAGGTAAAAACTGTAAAAATGTGAAAAAGTCAATTTTGGTGTGTACATGGGTTAAAGTTATAAGGTTGCTTTGATTCAGTTAATACGTGTGCAAATTGTTCCTAACTTCAATGATTGAAATGACGAATAGTTTGCCTTATCTGCTATGCTTAGTTTTTTGACGTTTATCCAACAAATAGGTTCACAGGTCATAGAATCCCATAGCCTGCCATAGGCTCTTGACTTTTTTCGCCATGTTGGTTAATAACCAAACATGTAATATAGTCCAAACTATTCCTTATTCATTCCATGAGCTAACCAACAATTTTGAACCCCATTTTTTACAAAAATTGAAGCAACTTTAATTTTGGGACCCCTTCCCAAACCCAAATTGACTGTTTTACCATTTTTTACAATTTTTTACCCCTACATTCCAAAACTAACTAGCCACAGGTAGTATAAACTCTACCTTTTGGAATCCTTTAACCAGACAAACATCATGATGTGGTTTTTTCAACCATCGGAACATTTTTAAAAATGTTACCCCTGTGTAAACCTTCGAAATCCCAGCTGGTGGCCATGAAAGGGGCGTGGGCAAGTGCCCTCCATCATTTTTTTTTTATTATCAAGGCATAAAGTTACTTGTGTACCAAAATTCACAATTTTATCCAGCTTTGTCACACCCCCATAAAGATCTGTGCACGACATCCAGCACTACAACGGAATTCCCTACGGCCTAAATTGAAGTTGGTGATAATAATTATTTTACATTCCTCAAAGACCTTTCTGGAAAATTATGGCTATAATTAGTCCCTGGTAGTTCCCATGGGGTTTTTGGGGGGTTTAGGTATGGTGCAAGCTAAGGATTACAAAATAGGTGATTTTCCAAATGATATCATTAAGGTGCTTTTTCTATTGGATAATGTAGGTGATGTAAAGCCCATTTTAAGATACGGGGGGAACTAGCTGTTGGCTCATATAAGAGAAATTTTCGGGTGTTTAATTGCCATTTGGTCTAATCCCATTTGGTCTAATAGCCATTTGGTCTAACTCACTTGGGGCTAAACCCATATTGTCTATACCAATTTGGTCTAATAACCATTAGTCTAACATCCCATTTATCTAACGACCAAGATGTCTAATAGCCTTTTGGTCTAATGGCCATCTAGTCCAATTTTCATTTCTTCTACTACCATAAGCCAATTTTTGGTTCTAAATCCCATTTGGTCTAATATCCATCTTGTCTAAATCGGTTTGGTCTAATACCCACTGGGTCTAATATCCATTTGGCTAATATCCATCTGGTTAATCTCCATTTGGTCTAATATCTCATTTTGGTCTAATATCCATTTGGTCTAAATATCCATTTTGGCTAATGTCCACCTGGTTCAATATCTATTTGGTCTAATACCCATTTGGACAGATTGTGCATTAGACCCAAGGGAATTACGACCAAATAATATTAGACCAAATGGATATTAGACCAAATGAATATTAACCAATGGATATAGACCAAATGAAGTTTAGACCAAATGGTATTAGACGCGATGGATATTAGACCAAATTGGGTATTAGACCAAATGTATGTTAGACAAACTTGAATATTAGACCAATGGGTGATTATACCAATTGGGCATTAGACCAAATCGGTTATAGACGGAATTGGATATTAGACGATATGAGATTAGACCAGATGAACATGAGACTACATGGCATTATACTAACATGGGTATTTAACCAGATGGGATGAAGACAATTGGGTATTAGACCAATGGTATTAGACCAAATGGATATTAGACCAATGGATATTAGACCAAATGAGTGAGTTAGACCACCTTAGTATTATACCAAATGGTATTAACCAGATGGATATATACCAATTTGGTATTAGACCCAATGTATGTTAGAGCAAATGAAATAGACCAAATGGGCATTATACCAATTGACCAATTAGACCAAATCGGACGGGTGGGGTAACAAGGGTGGGCTAGAGGGGGGAAGATGGGAAAGAATGGTATATGAGGATTGGGTGGAAGAATATAAGTCAGTGTGGGGCAAGAAGGAATGAAGGGGGAGCGATGTGGGGACCGTAGGGATGTGGGGGGGAGTGTAGGGAAAGCAGGGGAGGACTGGGGGATAATAGGGAGAAGAGGGGGCAGAAACGGGGCAAATGAGGAACAGTAAAAGTTAGAAGAGGTAGGGAGAAGACTGGGTGGACCCGAGCGTAGATAGGAAGAGAGGTGAGTAAGGAGGTGTGGGGCGGGGCGGTAGGGGCGAAGTGGAGTTGAGAGGGGGGAGAAAGGAAGGAAAAGAGAGAAAAAAGAAGGTAACGAGGGATGACGGGGATGGAGGAGGGTGAAGGGGAAAAGGGAGGAATTGGGTGGGGATGCGCTGGACGGGAGTGAGGGAAGGTGGGGGAGAGGTGGGGAGAGGTGGAGGAAGAAGGAGGAATGAAGGGGGACGAGGAGAGAGGGGGGGGAGTGCAAACAGAGGAAGGAAAAAGAAGGAAGATAAGAAGTAAAGGAGAAGAGAGACTCAATTGAAAAACAAGTTTGGAAGAACAGTTAAGAAAAATATCGTCAAGGGTTGAGGGAAGAGGAGGAATGGGAGGGGAGGAGAGGGACAGGGCTGTTACAGGGTGATGAAAGCAAAGGAGTAGAAGGGATGAAGGCGTAGGAGGGTAACGAGAAGGAAAAAGGGCCAAGAAATTAATGGAGGAGGTTGGGAGAGGAAAGACAGGGGACGGATGGAAGGGCTGGTTAGGCGGAAGGAGAGTCCGCCTAAAGGGGAGTGTCGAAAGAAGTAGGGGGGAGAAGAGTGAAGGAAAGGTGAAAAAAAACCACAACCACACAAATAAAAGGGAAAAAAAAGATAAAGAGAAGAGGCAAGAATAGGGGGCGAATATGGACAGGTAGGGGGAAGAGAAACGAATAAGAGGGAAGAAGCGGGGGGTGGTAACAGGGGGAGAAGGGTATGGGTGAACGAAAGGGGGGAATTTGAGGGGCGTGGGAAAGAGGAAGGGAGTTGGGACGGGAAGGGTGTGGGGATAAGGTGGTGAAGGGAGATACAAGGGTAAGAGAGAAGGGACGAAGTATAATCAAGAGTGAAGTGGGGGGAGGTGGAGAGGAAGGATAAGAGGGTAAGAATGGGGATAGGAACGAAAAACAATGTAACGGGGGGGAGGGGACGTATAGTGTGATAGAGAGAGGGCAGGTGGTGGAGCTTTGGTAGGGGGGGAGGTAGAGATATTTAGGGGACGAAAGAGAGGTGAAGCGGGGAAAATGACGAGCGGATTAGATTAAGAGGGTCAAAGGCGGAGGGAAAAGGGAAGTGAAGAGATAGTAAGTGGGTCGGAGGAGGGGTGGTGGGTTCGTCCTACGCCTCTTTCACTTCTCGATATGAGATTTAGACCAGATGAACATGAACTACATAACTATTAGACTAAATGGTTATTAGCCTAAATGGTTATTAACTAAATGCTATTAGACCAATCGGAGTTTTTTTTTATTTCCAAGCAGCAAACGCTTATTAAACACCATACATCAAGCAGATACAAAACTGTTAAGAATTACAAAATTAAATAGTACAAATACATGTAAAGAGTCCGTTGCCAGAGGTACGAGCCAAATAGAAACCACCATCTTACTTACATGAGTTCATTAACTGCACTTTTACAAGGATTATTCGTACATTAAAAAGTTAATCTCAATACTCTGAACATAGCGTATGTTTGGTACCCTAATGTCCCTTGAAGAAATACAAAGAAATTTGGTTCTAGCAAACATAAAAGGAGCTAAACTAGCTAAACATCTCATCGGGAAGAAATCAGGGTTAACTTAACGCACAAGAATCATCGTATCCTAGCATAATATGATGCATGAGTGCATGTACTTAATGGACAATAATCCGATGGATTTTTGCCAAACCAAAACAACGGCACCAAACAAAAGGCCGCGGAGTATGTAGCTCGAAAATAAAAACAAATCGTTAAGGAAGGCAATTGGTTTGTACCCGTGTTTGGGCTTGGCCCTTATTTCATTACACCCCAAAATAATACATGTAACAATATTATATAGATAACAATCAGGATAACTCTCAGAATTATTGAGATTAGCAGCAATGTAGAAACAAGGAGTTTTAAGATCAAATCTGCTTCCAGTATCCCACCCTTCTAAAAAAGGGTTGTTTCATTTCACAAACGACAATACATTTTTGTATTTGGAAAAATATATATTTTTAATTCATGTATGAAAACATAAACATTTGGTTTTTGATTTTGCGATTCTTGCTCTAAAGATTGAAATTTAGCAAGCAAAAGTATTACGTTAAGAGCGTTGTCCCCTTTCAAACCAAAGATTATCATGCTAGCCGATAAAATAATTTTGTCTTTTGTAACGTGTATTTTTGTTTCCAATAATTGTTTGAAGCTTTCCCAAAATTGCATCACAAATCGACATTGAAAGAACAAGTGAACAATAGTTTCTCTTTCTCTGTCACAGAAAGTACAACGGTCATTATCTCTCAGATTCATTTGATATAAGAGCCTATTTGTTCCAATTATATGATTAAGAATGCGATACTGAAAATACTGCAACTTTGTATCCTTAGTTACTTTGAACGGTAAGGCAGAAATATCTTGCCATTCGTTGCAAGTCACTGTAGTGTCAAGTTCCCTTTGCCATTTTGTTTGGTTATTTGTTGTTAGCTTAACGTTTTTTAAAATTAGTTTATAATAGATCTTACAACCTTTCGCTTTATTATTTAACAGTTCTACAACAAACGGCCGAAATGGCATAGAAAGCTTGCTATTTTTACCAATACATTTCCAATGACTTTTTACACAATTTACCATTCCTTGAAACTCTAAATGATTTGTGTTAAGATTGTAAGCTGCACGAAATTGATCAAAAGACATAATTTTACCATCCATATTTAACAAGTCGGAGTTAGCTAAAATGGCCATTAGACCAAGTGGGATTAGACCAAATGGCAAGTCACCAGATTTTCGCCAGTAGGTTTGATCTGTAGAGCTGGTGGATCTGAGCAGTAATACCTACCAGGATTATATAATTTGCTGCCACATGACCTAAAGGACTATTTAGGTTTTTTGTCGTTGAGGGACCTACATGTATAGAACCCGTCGTCTTGAACTGCTGGATAAAGTTATCTTCAGGATTGCTTCGAAAAAGGGGTCTGTTTGAAGGGTATTTCCAGGCGAGTGACACTGTGTACAAATGCCCATAGACGATTCGCAGGCGTAGTAATAGCGCCACCATTTTCGATAAGTCACCTAATTATTTACGCAGTATGACGTAACTGGGAATGACGTAGCGGCACAGCGCCATGTACGACCGGCGATCCATAAGTAACATATTTCATGCAGTTATGCCTCCACTTTGTTGATCGGGTGTCCTATCCCGATTTAGGATCCCTGGTATTTCTCCCTTGGCATCCACGTGATACCGTAACACTTACATACCGTTAAAATTGAGAACTTTTAGGCAATAGTAACATTAATCAGAAGGTCATGGACCAGTCTGAAGGGTTTGTAGGGAAATTAACAAAACTGTAACGTGCATATTCTTGCGTTTCAGTTATGCAACTTAAGCCATTGTAATAAAACCACACCGGGGTGGTTTTATTAGTAAGATATATATTTCATATAAAAATATAAAGCACCAAAATCATTATTGTGAGTTGAAAGCATATTCATTAAACTACTTTTAAGTGAGAACATTATTTTAATTGATCTACCTGTTACATTAAACTAAAAATGCATTATTCCGATTATATCTGGGCAGAACATAATGTACTGATCCCCCTCTTTTATTGTCATGATATAAGTATTCCGGTTCGGTTGATTGTACTGCTGACTTGTCTTTTTTAAGAGATATAGTCCGCTGGGAGCCATGGTTCGGGCTCCATAGACGACAACGGAATAAAGCGTGAAACTAATGTTGCGTAAAGAGTCAACTGAATCGAGCGCACTTTTCTTTATAAAAATTCTACACCGGCATACACAACCTACGTAAAGTTGGTATAACATTTTTAAAGGTCCACAATGGCAGAAAAAATATTCAGACATAATGAAATACACCCTTACTGAAATCACTTCCACAAATTTGAAAACAATTTGGGTGTTTACATTCCGTAAAAAAACAGTAAAAACAGCAAGAGATGGTGGCAGTCGGTGGCAATTCCTGCCACGGAAAATCAATGTGTTGACATCCCTGCCAGAAGTTACAGTGTATCTATGTTTTGTGACACAATTCTAAAGCATTCAGACCGGGATTCAGACATTGTACTTTAGGCTTGTATTAAGATATTGATCTGACAAGTGAAAGGTGAATTAGCCGGGATTAGCAGATATACCATAGCAATGGTCTGTAAGCTGATGACTGCATACTTTCAAGTTTGATAAAATGCTGGCAGTATGTCAGCATCCTTGGTTGAATGGTGAAGCTTACAAGGAAAATTATATTAGTTCCTTTTCCATTTTTTACAAAATATAAACACCCAAATTATTTTTAAATTTGTGGAAGTGATTTCAGTAAGGGTCTATTTCATTATGTATGAATATTTTTTCTGCCATTGTGGCCCTTTAAGAACCAATTCTAAAACGTATTTCTATTTGAGTGCCTCAGTAATCATATAAAAGCAAATTAATGATTACATCATGAGTCCCCACTCCCTAGGTAAATTGAGCTCATGCTAAAATTGGAATTACGTACCAAAGCCAGCTGTTGAGGGCTATAAAAGGCCAACAGTTTCCAAAATCATTATATGTCATTGAGAGGTTTACCAGACGTCACCGACTGTGTCTTGGAAACCTGTATTTACCAAAAGCTGTCTTCGTCGTTGTGAAGACATGGAATCAACTTTCTCCGCATACGGTAAATCCTATATTGTGTTATGGCCCTATATTGTGCTATGGGATATGGTGAAATGCATTTAACATGGATACCGAGCACGAAATGATGACCAAATATCCAAGCCTAAACGTTCACCACAGAATTGCTCGACTTCGCTGGACAGAAGGTTGCAGCTCGGACACAAGCGACATGTTGTGTTTACGGACGAGAGCCACTACATCCTTGACCGTAAATACGAAAGAAAACCGGTTCGTCGATTATGTGGTGAGAACCTCCGAGATATCAATGATATGGACAATCTTCCTCAAACTCTACAGACGTTAACTCATACTCTGACCGATGAGTGGGACGCTTTGCCCATAGATGTCGTAGATAGGTTTGTGAACAGTGTGCCCGCGCCGTTTAGACGCACTGATGCATGCCAGAGGCCATACTCGCCAAATGTGACTGATAAACAGAGTCTTATGAAATCACTCAAAAATGTGTTATCCGTAAAACTGGCTAATGTGATTTGTTATAAAAATATGCGCCCCACAAGCTTTAAAAAAAGCCAGGTGAACCCGGGGACGCCTAGAGATATATTTTACAAATAAAAATAACATATCCAAAGAAAGATAGGAACATTTATAAGAGGTATCCAGGTAATTTGTAGGCTAACTTTAATCAACAAATGTGTCTATTACATAAATATCATAGACTCGTACTCATTGATATTAAAACCACAACAGTCACAGACCGGTCAAACAAGTGGCATGCCTTGGGAATCAGTTCAGGCGTGTGATTTGTGTTGACGCTATTCCATCGTCTGCTGAATAAATATCACCGGAGCTCATTTCATTATAAAATCGTTCTGGTTACCCATAAGGGTGCTGATTTAGTCTTAATCATTTCAGATGGGGACTAATGTATATGAAAGCTTTACAACGATGCATATAAATTTAAAAAAAAAAATATTTAGGGCGCACTATTTTTTCAAATGCGCCAGAGTCTCTTTAATACTTTCATGAAGGTAGTACGAAATCTAAAGATGTGTGACTGTGCTCCTCATGTTTATAATGTTCTATATTTCACGGGCCCCGTAATGGGTAATTAACAGTAATTACGAAAAGAAAAGTACGGGAAACGTAAATATATTTACGGGCATAAAATAACGGTCAAAAAAGCCATTAATTTCCAAGGAGGCTACGAAAGGAGTCCGTCACAACTTTTGATCGCTCGATCTCCACTGGTTGCCTGTTAAGGAACGTATCAGATACAAATCCTTCGTTACGTGTATAAGTCCC
Source organism: Ophioderma brevispina (assembly GCA_023653785.1). Classification (NCBI taxonomy): domain Eukaryota; kingdom Metazoa; phylum Echinodermata; class Ophiuroidea; order Amphilepidida; family Ophiodermatidae; genus Ophioderma; species Ophioderma brevispina. The sequence continues at coordinate 244,988 of JAMKCH010017979.1, forward strand.
CTCACGGACAGGCTCCATCATACTCCGTTATACTAATGGTCTCAATTTGTATAATTTGTATACTGCTGGGCAGTAATTCTGATGGCACCAATCGAAGGCTACGGTTCTGATGTTACGCATTTATTTCCTGGTATTTAAAATTTTGAACTTGCTAATTACGTGTATTATGCTGTATTTCATGTTTATTATTCATTTTGTATTTTAAGTATTGCTTTAAGGCGCTGTGTTCCCTGTAGAGCACCATATAAATGCAACTTATTATTATTATTACCATGTTCTGACCAAGACATGAGAGGTGAAAGTGACACCAAGGTATATTACTTGCATTCATCAACACGATCACTTGCATCTAGCATTCAAATGTAAATGAACTTTTGTTAATGCTTAACCACATCATGTTCTTCTTGTTGATTGCACCCAACATTGAGTGTATAATGCTGAACTAATTTCTCACATGATTCGTGGTCATCGGTTAATACCTTGTAAACATGATGCAATGAAGTTAATAGATCTTACTCGCTCGGGCTGTTATAGAACGCTTCATTTCTAGCTTGCGCTATATCAAAATTCTTGGAACGTTATGTTCCAAAATTACTAGCGAACATCTTTCATACAAATGGTACAAAGTGTGGATTTAACCCAAATATTTTGCATTGATGTGTGGAAAAAATCCACGGCACTCACTTTTATCGATATACCAGTATCGTTTGGCCAAACTACTTCTCACGTATAAAGAAGGCGTACTGCATGATTATAGCATAATTGTTCATGACTCTGGTTGTAATTACGTCATTCTGATTTACTAGCTTACCTATACTTCTGTCTATATTATAAGGATTAAAAAAAGTATAGTTTGTCTAGGGTCCGCACCCTTCTGATTCAGCACCCTTCAAACTATAGAAGAACATCTTCAAACCTTTTTATGAAGGACCAACAAATTTGGTCTAAACCTGTACTTTAATCCATTCCATGATATTTTGTGGTATCCATTAGGATGATTCAGATCCTCTTAAATCAATCATTTTTCTTGTTAGTAAGAGAGCCATTTGGACCAAAGTGCTTTGTTAAGCTTTTCGCTCAACCCAAATCCAAGCTGCCAGTCATGTTAAAATTGATCATTAAAGTCCTCCTCTTTATTTCTGACCTGCTGCATCTCAAAATGACGTGGGAAAAGTTATTGATCGATATTTATCAATATGCGATTTTGGTGAAAAAATACAAAATACAATGGACTTTCTAATGAAGAACATAACATAAGCTTCTTTTAATATATAATACATAACCAATTATAATGTGTAATGAAAAATATTTCAAAAATAAATCACATTTTACATATGAGTGTGTACTCATTTTCCAAAGAAGAATATATTCTAAATTATTTTAAATATTCTTTAATTTTTAACATTTTTTTCTTGAAATCTTTGTCTATCTTTAAATCTCCCAAATTGCGAATGTATAACTAATTAAATATTGTAATTTTTCTTGATTTTGAATTAGTTGCACCTTAAGCTCAGTTGTTAAAAATCTGTATACCTTTGTATATTTTCCAAAAAATGATCAATAACTGTGTGTCCAGATTCAAAACACTGTAATTCTTTGCAAGGTTGATTTTTTGATATTTTTTTATGGCATTAATCACAAAGACTGGCAACCAGCAAATATTTTTCACTGGGGTGCTCTCAGAGTTCCCTTTAAATCAGCATTGCTGCTGATAACAGTCCAATGAACCCTGCACTCTCACAGATGATGTGTTATCAGTTTAATGAGCGGGGGCGTATGATGAATGTCATGAACGTGCCTTCTGAAGACAGAAAGAATCCCAAATCAGGTAAATATATTTGTTTATGAATTCAACTTATTTTGCAAATATAATTTCCAGTTTACTTTTTTGTAGGCATGTCTGGATGAGAATGGTCAATGCTGGTATTACATACACTTTATGAGGCTACCTGCACCATCCCTGCGCCACTGTTGTGTGAGTGAATTCTTCCATGGTCATGTCTGTGATTTGAGTACTGTAATGTAAAGTGAGTGTAACTGACTCGACTGTCCAGACTGTCATGCCATGACTGTGCTACATCTGGCATAAAAGTGTTGTTGGCTTTTCTATGACACTGTAACGGTATTTTAAATCATTGACATAGTTTACCCAGCTAGGGTTGAACTTAGATAGCTAAACCCGCTTACTTATCTTAGGAATCTTAACTTGTTAAAACTTACAACTTGGTTCAAACTTGCCATCATGAGTGACTGCTAGCCCTAGCTTGTCATGCTATAGTATTCTGGTCGTAGTTTGTACTTAGTCTCTGGGATGTTTTGGAACGATTGTTGGTAATCCTAGATAAGATCCCTAGGCCTACGACTGAGCCTAGCCCTAGCCCTAGTCTAGGCCTAGACATCATGACATGTAGATAAGAAATCTGATACACGAACTGCAAATCGTGCCTCAATTCGTGCACGTTTCGTATTTATACTTATGTGACTTACGTACGTATTCACAAGTTACATCGTGCTTATCTACCATGTCTAACGGAGATAAACAGCATGAACTACGTACGTGTATCGATTCGATGCCTTGAAAAAAGCTAATAAAATAGGTTTTCTCTAGTCTAGACCGCGTGCAGGAGTACTACTTCAGGTTGAACTATTGCTAGGTCTATGGCGGCACACAGTCCCCTAGCTCAAGCCAAGCATCCCATGATCGGATATGACCAACATACTACTGTCATTATCACTGTCACTGTCACTGCTGTACTGCCACTGGTTAATGTCGTGCAGGTCCTGATTTGGTGGTTGGTCTAGAACTAAGCTAGTTCAGCTAGGCCTGCTAGGCCCCTAGGCTTAACGGTCTCCACCCTACAATTTAGGACCATAGCTATGTGTTTAGGCCTAGCCGTTATTTATAATTGGCCCTTTTCCTGCCCTTTGATAGGGCGCAACATCATTAAAAACGGTCTCCTCGCTTTGTTACCCTACTTTGTAATCACTAATTGAGGCACTTTTGTGTTGACTAGTTGACAATGGCGTTCACACCGGTTTGTCAATCGAAATACGAGGTCTATAATAGACCTGATAATTTTATGTACTGGTAATACAATAAAATAAAAAAAATTATGTTAGCCCCAGAGATGGGAATATTTTATTAGATACAACCTACCCAACTAACAAGGAAAAAAATATTTAAATGCTAACCTAGGCCCATGTTTTATGTACCTCGGCTATAGCTAGCCTAATCAGAATTTTCAAATGAAGTAAAATTGGGTTGCAAACTTGCAAGCTAGGCCCGTAACAGTATAGACAAATCAGAACTTATAAGGCCTAGCCTTCCGCAGTACCGAACTGAAATAACATTTATTAGTGCATGCATCCAAGTTGTGACAATTTCATTAGAGCTATACACTTTTGGAACTTCGAACTTGCCTAATAAAATGAATAATCTAACACATGAGAGGTCAAGATCTTCGTCGTTTTTTTATAAAATGCTGCATTTACGTCAGTAAGTCCCATCATTTTTGTAGTATTGATGTTTTTATCCGCCCGAGTAGTGTGTATGCTTAGCCTACAGTCCACGACTAAAGTAAGACCCCTTAAAATTATTGATTAGTGTTTACGACAATTGACCAGGCTGAAAACCACCTATCTGCTACCGTTTCAACGACGGAATAACTAAACAATAACACATAAACTTGTATCGTCAAATGTTCAAAATTGATTGGACTCAATTTTAACTAGGCAAAGTCAGATAATTCTTTTAGGATCCTTGAATCGGCCTTGTAATATCAGTCATTTTTTGGGACACCAGGTAGACCTACAGAAATAAAGATCTATGTATCTTAAAGGTGCGTGTTCCAATTTACGTGTATCGTTTTTCTTCTTGAAAGCGTGGCACTTACAAACGCTCACACAAGTATTTTTTTGGAAACAAAGTTACTGTTTTTTTTACCGGTAGAAGCTATAAATGCATATTTTGCAAGGCCCTATTCACATCCAATGCTAATCTGGTTAAGCGAATATTAGCACATTTTTGAAGAGCGCCCCCAATTTTTTCAAATTTGATATTTTTTCCCACAGCTATGTTGCTAATTTTTCTAGAAACACCTGCGAACGAGAATGCTAAAAAATCGTATTTATCATAAAATGAGCGATTTTGTAAATTAAATTGGGATCCTAGAAGTTTAAAGGCAAGAGCTGGAAATGCTAAGTTAATGTCCGTTCCCATGATGAAATAGTGCCACCTCAAGAAATGATCCTCTAACTTGCTCGCTGAACCAAAAAAACAACTAAAGATGAGCGTAGATACGTACATTACGCTAATCCCGGCTGTTTTCATATTGGAATCCGTTTTCCAGCAGCCTTGAATATTATCGGGAACCCCCGATATTAAGTATTTAGTTACAAATTCCTTCGTTTGCGCACACATAGAATGTAGAGCGTAACCATTCACAGGTATAGTTAATAGTTTACTAGCCAGTTACCAGAGCAACCGTATTAAAAATCTATCTCAATTTTTTTGAAAATTTTGGGGGCGCTCTTCAAAAAAAGTGCTAATATTGCTTTAAACCATATGACATGCATCTTATGAAATTAAATCTGAAACTTGATTTTTGAGCCCTGGTAGAATAGTGTGTAAATAAAAAAGACCATGCCCAATCGGAATAGGCCTTACAAAATCATGTTTTTAGAGTGCGGTAATATCAAAAACGAATTGAATATCGGCGTGAAACTCACAGTTTGGGTATACGGTCAGGTCGTTTCAACCAACGATGCATTTTATATAAGAAATTAGCCACGCCCCTTTAATAGGGGTCCACCAAAAATAGGGCAAACATCACATATAATTATGACTTTTGGTAAAGTCCCGGGACAAGTAGCTGATAGGTGATCTGGTGTTGTGGGATCTTTAAATAGTGACAATATAAATTTCACAATTTCCAAACTATTTTTTTCACTTCAATTTATTAATATTCAATAGTTTCTGATAGCATATACACCTGACTGAATTGAATTAAATGATAATGAAAACATTAAGGAAATATGAATGAAATTTTTTTTTTGGCTCCCACACATTTGAGCAGGGCCTATGGATCATTCATATGCTACAGATAGACCTGTCCCCCACATTTTCGTTTCTGTCTTCGGATGCAGGGCACAGTAGGCTCAAAGACAATAAAATCAAACTTATATTTCTTTATCTGGAATTGTACTTTTACAATGTCTCACTCATCAAACACGATGCATCATTAATATGTAAAACAATCAAAAAACTAAAATCCTAAAAAAGGAGATCACTGGCCCTACTGCCGCCCTCATCAAGACCAACTTTCTATGGATTGAACAAATTCGAAATACCACACCGCCCGCCGTGTGGATTTAGTTGGCCAGTGTTGTGGATTTTACCACCCACTCATGCTCCTGGAGCTAGGTTTGGCAACCGTTCAACTCCTGGGCAAGGCTATTCATTCATACTTGAGTTGCTGAGTGCTGACTACAATAGCATAGTGATTTATTCGTAAATGTTATCAAGGTGTATACTAAGCATACTGGCCTGACACTCTAGTATACAATTTACCTACACAAGCTATTTTTTTTGTGGAGAAGCAGTTGGTAAACAGCATTTCCTTCTTTTTGATTAAATGTTATCAAGGATCCAATCCTCGCTGGTCTTGTGGTTAGTGTAGCTGACTTCATGATAGTGGTCTGGGGTTCGAATCTTGCTACTGCTTCTTTTAAAAATATAAATTTTTCATTTTTTTTTTTCAGGTTAGAGGGAAACTGTAAGGTCACAAAAACAGATAAAACATAATAGCTGCCCTTTGAGGTTAGTGAGGAAGACTGCTCTTGGAGCATGGGTGGGTAGTCAAAACTACGCGTGCATTAATTTGACTCAGAGGAGATTGTTTAGTCTACTTTCCAGTCATTTATACCACGAACCCGACAGGGTCTACTGTCTGGATCGATGTCTACATGGGCGTGACAATTCATTAATCCAATCTACCGCCTGAACGAAATATAGAGTCAATCAACTTCCAACATGGCACGGTGATAGAACATGAATAGGAGGTCATGTGCTGTACACTTTTTTGATATGTTATATATTCATGAGCTCATTTACAATTTTCCATTTTAATAGTTAATATGTTGTGCACGCTTGATATCTTTGGGAACAACTTTTTGAAAATCAAATGATACAATGTTATTACTGTACACAAAATTGAATTCGGTGAAGAAAATGAAATTGGTTTTTTGCATTTCTACATACCATTACAATTTTCAGGACAATCTAATTCCCTTTTGCTTTAAATCAATAAGTACATTATAAAATTAATAGGAATCATATGCTGATTGAAAAAGAAATAATCTGCAATTACATGTCAAAATCGATTTATGCCGATTTTTGCCATTTTTTCTCTGTTTTAATGTCAAATTGTTAGAAAATTTATATGGTAGTTGCCATGCCGTAACACTCTACGTTTAAAAAACGTACTGAAAACATTTAATATCTATAAATGTAAGCAAAGTTTTTTGAAAAAAAAATATTGTTTAAATGGAACCTTATCACTTCTTTGCTTTTAACAAAACTGAGAAAATACAAAAAAATGCATTTTTGGCTTATTTGTGCATATTTAAATATCATAATTCCAAATATATACAAACATGTTCTCTTTTTAATCCAAGCTTCCATCTCAATACATTGATGTATTTCTGGAGAATTGAATGTATTAGTATTTTTTCTTTTATTTTCAATTAGGGGGTGAAAATTAGCAAAAATCACTAAAAATTACCATCCCCCAAAAAATCACACCAAAATGCTGCATTACAATTTGTTTACTCACAAATAACAACATTTATGTGATAAGTATTACTGACAGCAAATAAGGTTGTACTAAATTTACATTAACATATATTTTGGTAAAAAATGAAAAAAAAAATCATGAAAAATACATACTTTAACACAAAATACATCACTTTTCAGCTGGTTAAATTTATAAAGTATAATATACTAAATAATATTATCATCACTAGAAGCACTGGAATATTTTTTCTATGTAAAAATCATTTATGGGTAAAATTGGCAAAAATCACTAAAAATTAACATTTCCCCCAAATCACACCAATATACTTCATTACTATTTTGGTACTCAAAAATATCAAATCTATATGTAACAAGTACTCTTAATAGCAAACATGAAGGGTGTACTAGTTTACTTTTCAAGTTAGAGCTATTTTAATATTTGACATTTTTGGGAAAAAAATTAAAAAGTCACAAAAAATACATTATTTCAACCCAAAATAACTTGGGCCACATCAATTTTCAGAAATGTCAGCCAAGCAACAGTTAAAAAGGCGAATATACTAAACAATATCAACATCATTAGGAGCTCTGGAATAATTTTTCTAAAAATCAGTTTTGGGGTAAAATTGGCAAAATCATTAAAAATTAACATTTCACCCCAAACTCATACCAATATGCTTCATTATCATATTTCTACTCATAAATATCAAATTTATGTGCAATAGGTATTCTTTACAGCAAATAAGAAGCTTATACCAAATGTACTTTTCAAGTTATAGCTCTTTAATATTTGGCATTTTTGGTAAAAAAAAATAAAAATCATTAAAAATGCGTATTTCAACTCAAAATAACACAGGCCATGTCACTTTTCAGAAATGCCAGCTAAGTAAAATTCAAAAAGTATAGAATATACTATATAATATTATTATCACTAGAAGCTCTGGAATATTTCTGTCTATGTAAAACTTAGTTTTTGGGTAAAATTGGCAAAATCACTAAAAATTAACATTTCTCCTCAAAATCATACCAATATGCTTCATTATCATATTTCTACTCATAAATATCACATTTATGTGCAATAAGTATTCTTTACAGCAAATATGAAGCTTGTACCAAATGTACTTTTCAAGTTATAGCTCTTTAATATTTGGCATTTTTGGTAAAAAAAAATAAAAATCATGAAAAATGCGTATTTCAACTCAAAATAACACAGGCCATGTCACTTTTCAGAAATGCCAGCCGAGTAAAATTCAAAAAGTAGAATAATATTATCATCACTAGAAGCTCTGGAATATTTTTGTTTATGTAAAACTTAGTTTTTGGGTAAAATTGGCAAAAATCACTAAAAATTAACATTTCTCCCCAAAATCACACCATTATGCCTCGTTACAATTTTTTTCACTCACAAATATCAAATATATATGTAATAAGTATTCTTCACAGCAAATATGAAGATTGTACTATATTTACTTTTCAAGTTATAGCTCTTTAATATTTGACATTTTTGGTAAAAAAATTAAAAATCATGAAAAGTGCATATTTCAACCCAAAATAACTCCGGCCACGTCACTTTTCAGAAATGCCAGCCAGGTAAAATTTAAAAAGTAGAATATATTGAATAATAATAACATTATTAGAAGCTCTGGAATTTGGGTTGAACGGGCACCCCAATATCCAGAAGTGGCCTCTCTACTGTGTCCCTAGTCTTAAAATGTGCTACTTGTCAAAATAATAACCTCCACCAAATTAAAATTCATTCGGATGTCGGCAAGGAGGGGCCTCCGTGATCTTCAAAGTCAATATGATGTTTTGTTGTATTTGACAAAATACACCCAAAAAAATATGATCATCATCTGTAATTTGGTCAGAAATTCTCCAGGAGGTACTTTGTAAGGCTAGCCAAACAACTTTCCATTCCAAGAAATACCTCATTTGTAGAAAACATAATTTTACTAAATTTATTTCAGTAGAGTCAAGACCTTTATAACTAGTTACATAATATGTCAATAGTTGTTAATGGTATTGGATGTTTTCTTACATATGGCACTATTATTAACATAATAGCAGGCAACTCTTTTGTCCTCTTTCAATTTATGTCAACATGGGAAAGCCAGATGGCATTCCTTTTCAATAGTAGATAACTCTTTGAAAGTAAAGTATTGGAAGACGTTTCATATAGAAGTCCCAAGAATGCAAATGAATGAGGTTTTGCCATTTATTCCGTTAATCACTAATGCACAACATCATACATGACGGAATCATTTGTAATACCTCATTTGTATACTTGGGACTTCTATATGAAACGTTTACCAAAGTATTGACATGTAACCACCTCTACATGTAGAGGCTTGAATTTACAACAATACACTTTCCTTAAAGGGGCATTTCGTGATCCACGGCCTCTTCCCCCATTTACCTGAAAGATATTGAGTTTTTTAGATATTGATATTTTTTGCAATCTTAACCGTTGGCCCCCAAGTATAGTATATGTGCTTAGTCTTACGTGCAAATTCGATCTATTTTATATTTTCTGTCCGTAAACGAACAGAAAGTAGACCACGGCCCTATGCGGCAGCGCGTGATACAACTAATTCGCTCATAACATCAAAATGCAACATCAGAATCAACTGAAATTTTGTAATAACCTTTTCTTAAGATATGTAGTGAATCATAAACAAATATAAATATGCTAGGATCGCGACATATACCTTTAAACATCCACATTGTTTACCTAGCCTCATAACACACCTCTTGAAGGATTTCTGGCTAAATCACAGATGACGATCATCACGTTTCTGTGTTTTGTCAAAAAACAACAACATCCTATTGACTTTGTGTACAAAACATTGAGCTCACGGAGGCTCGCCTTGCCGACATCCGAATGAATTTTAATTTGGTGGAAGTTATTATTTAGACAAGTGTCACACTTTTATGCCAAGCTAAAAGGGTCATAAGTGTCACACTTTTATGGCAAGCTAAAAGGGTTATTGCCTGTGGCCACAACGCGTTTCTTTCTTAGCAACGCGTTGCTTTAAAAAGCAACGAGTTGTTTAGGTAACCAATCTGACAAGTGAAAAAGCAACGGAAAGTAACGCGTTCAGACATTACTTAATCAACGCGTTGCTAAGCGAACCAATCAGAAAAGTATAAAGCAAAGCGTTGCTAAGCCATCCAATCAGGAAAGTAAAAAAAGCAATGCGTTGCTTGTGAAAGCTACGGGTTGTTTTAGTGCTTCCTAAAAGCAATGCGTTGCTTTCATTAGCAATGCGTTGCTTTTTTACTTTTCTGATTGGTTAAAAGCTAAGCAAGTTCAAGTTCAAGTTCAGTTTATTCAGCATAACATATCGAACGTGACAGAAATGTATAATACAGTATATTATATAATAATACATAAAATTCAATTGCAGACTGTAATAAGATGAACTGGTGAGGGATATGATATGCTAGGACCAGTAATGGACAACCCGATAGGGCTTATGGTTATTGCTGGCCCTGTAATACATACAAGTCAAATATACTCAATATTACAAAAATGATATAAGTAAGGGGTGATATATAATATTACATAGGTAAATATACATAACAAAGAACAGAGACAAACAAACAAAAACAAACAATATATCTAAGCTAAACAAACACTTGACGGGAATACGGGATACGGGAATTTGGACAAGAAGGACAGACTTCTCAACATGTCTTGCTGAGGTATGTAATAAAATTACATAATGAGGAAGCAGAGAGAAGAGGTAGAGGTGAAGAAAGGGTAAGGAATAGAGATAGAAATGGGATGAAGAAAAGGTGAGGAGAGAAATAAGGACTTGGGAGAAATTTAAAAAGAATTGTACTGGTTGATGAAATGTGTTGCTACGAAAACATTTTTTCCTTGTCCTTGTGTTTGTTAGCTATGTTAGTTTTATTATTCACCTGTAATTACATTCTACATTATATTACCCAGAGGGTAATGACGTAATATCCACGTAATGCAGACTAAGACAACAAGACAAATCACCAAATGAATTCTGCATTCTCGTGCTACATAACACCGGATGCGTTGAATCGACGAAGGTGATCACGAGTGAACTGTATCTTGTCTATTGACCTTTTTCAATAAAAGGACTGTTTAATGTAACGGCGTATATAATTCTACGAGCCGTGGTTATTCAGATAGTTTGAAACAGATTTTACATTGTGAGCTAAGAATCCCATTATTTCATAGTGTTTGACAGTCTTCTTACATTTTACACTGTAGCAATGTTTTAATTCGAGAATGCAGTCTCGAGTTTTGATTCGTGGTTCCCAAATCCGAATTCGGAAGCACAAATCACACTCTCGTACCCTGCTTGCTTCTCAACATTTCACACTAAAAATCCAGTCAACTATGCCGACTAAAAAATGGGGTCACATTATACCACAAAAAGGTCGTTCACACTTTTTTGACCACAAAGTGGTCAACATTTTACCCCCATTTTTAGTCGGTGCATAGTTGACTCAAAACGAGGTCAAATATGACCCCCGTTGTTGAAATATTTAAGGGTGTATATACATCTTCTCTGCAGTACAACTTTTCCTTACAGTAGCGTTTGACCACGCTGTTTACTCAACAGCTTTCTGCAATAATTACAAATCTTTTCTTTCTTTCTCCTCCCTTCCCCTTCCCTCTCTCAGGTTCTGCTTAATTCTACAAATTACAAATATCTAATCTGATGTGATATCACCGTTGGGTGACATATAATGTTCAAAAGTAAATGGCGTTGGTTGTTCAACGATGACACTTTATTGAGTGAGATATTTCATAAATTATAATATCTTACCACATCTAAGATTCAATTAATGCAATCCCTTTTCCTTTTGGATGTGAAATCTCGCAATTTCTTGGATGTTTCTCGTGAGTGGCCTAATTTGCCATTTTCCTATGCAAGGTACAGTAGTGTAGTCCAGCTGTTGAGAGCTCCAGGTCTTCAATTTAATTTGTAAAGATCTATTAGTTAAAAGCAGAATACCACTATCCTCCTGGTTTATTTGGCATTGGATAATGAGACCATGCGATCCTGCCAGCTTGTTATGGATTAATTAACTTTTCATGCTCTGTAACTGGATTTTCCTGTTTACTATGCTGGTACCTATAGTCCTTGGGCCCCATAGGTTTGGTCTTTACCATCAGAGTGCAGCGAGTGTACTATCACTTATTTCAGAAACATCATCTATAAATAATTTTGCATGATAGACATCCCAAATAGTAGCTTAGCCTGCTACTTTGCATAAACAAATGGGCCGCCATTGAAATTGGCTCCATAACTAGTTTTTAAGTAGCCTATGTTTTGCTTTAGAAGGAATTCTTTAATGGAATAAATGCTAACATGACGTGTTTGACATGGACAACCACCAGACTAAGATCCTAACCTTTTTTATTAACTAATCTCCATAAACCAAAATGGCCGCCCTTGTAATAATTTTGAGCATATTTTGACTTTACAGTCATGTAAGTATGACATGAATGAACAAACACTTTTAAAGTTTTCAAATTACACGCTTGTACTAATATAACATAAACATGTCTTATACCAGACTTTGAAGGTGACAACTACCTAAGCAATACTAATTTGCATAAACAAAATGGCCGCCTTTGAAATTTCGTTTCGCGTCATAATTAGTTGCTGCCATATCTGTCTTGTAGAAGTTTTTTTTAGTGAAAATATGCTAACACGAGTGTTTGTTAACGGCAACCACCAGAACTCAAATCCATCGCATTTTTAATTAAATCTATTTTTTTTTTTTTTAAATTTATAATTTCGTAAATTTTGAGCATCATTTGACTTTAATAATCATTGGTCAAGGTATCACCTGGATGAATCTTACAACACTTAAGTTCACAATTAACACTATTGCACTAGTATTATAATCATAATCATGTCTGTAATGCACGACTTCATGTGACACCTTGAGCATGCTAATTTGGGGCATAAAACAAAATGGCCACCATTGGAATGCGCCATAACTAGTTGCGGCCATGTCCTCGGCTCATAGAAGAAATATATGGTACAAACCTGCTAAAAGAGGTGTTGTGAACCACAACCAAAATGAATTCACAGCCATCCATTTTAATAATCTAATTTCATTTCCCAAAGGGTCGCCATGTTGCCAAATTAGCATTTCTGTACTTGCGTCGCTTTTTGAATTGTAGCCACTTTGAACTCATGGCATTTTAAGTTTAATGTATTACACAAGAATAAATGTCTAGATACATATTTTAAAAAGCACTTAATTTCATATTAATATTGAGGATCCTTCCTGTACTAACGTGTTTCAGTAGTTATTCAATAATTAGAGATGCCTGCATATTTTGACTCATAAAATAACATTTATCTTACCAACGCATTATACTTTACTATTCACCAATTCACAAAGTTCTCATTACAATATTTGCCAATCTAGTCCTCTGTATTTTGGCTCCTTTAATAGTCTGTCATTTCCTCCTTCCTCATAATCATCACAACTGTCGCAATGTAATGCCTCACCTTTCATGTTTCACCTTCGATACCTTGCACAATCTGTACAGGACATCCCATTAGCCATACAGAACAGTCCGGGTCAACTTGCACACTCTTGGGCAATTAATTGCAGGGTAAGACTCTAAAACACCGTCCTGCAGCGGGTTTTCCATTCATCCACATGATGATCAAATTACCAGCCGTACTCCATCATGACCAATTGGGGTCTTGAAGTGTCTGGCGAGTGCTTCTACGCACCATATAGTTTGCCCCATCGGCATGAAGGGTTAGGCAGTCATCACATGAGGAAGCAGTCAGATTCAATTTGGGCTTTCTTTGGTCTCTAAACCATTAGTACCCGATGCAAGTTTTCTCAATTTTGATTGGTGACCTAGCTAGGCGAGCTATCAACTAAACAACATAACTCTGTTAAAGTTTTCAAAGAGTTTCAATCAGCCAGATAAGCAACAGAGAGAGAGAGAGGGGGGTGGTGGGAGAGAGAGGGAGAGAGAGAGAGGGGGCGAGAGAGGGTGAAGAGGGGGATAGAGAGATATATAGATGTCGCTTGTAGAGATTTGTTCATTTGGCCTCGAGGAAGAACCAGATCTAAAAAAGCTCGCCGAGAGACCCGACGCACTCCCTTTTTCTGGACACCATACTGCACCAAGTTTGAATCAGTTGAACTGATACTCAGCCTGCCTTCAACATGACATTAGCTGCAATATGTTTATTTTTATGAAATGTGGACTCAAAGCAAGACAGGTACATCAAAGGCATACATTCATATACAGTAATTGATTGACCCTGTCAGCGCATTTGCTGCCAAAGGCATTGTTCTGGATAAAACCTCCTCAAATCCCATGTTTACAAACTTCAAAAGTTCACCTGTAGTGAACTAGATCACACCCATCAAATACGTGAATAACTTGGCCAGCTTCCTCCATTGAGAACTTGTCTGAACCTCTGCAGAGAGATGTTCCAATGTCTGTGGTTCTGTTCCTCAACCACAGGAAGTGTCCTGGTCTGCTTCAAGGTAGCCCCTCTTCTGCAAAGAAACCTTAATCGGCTGATTCTAGTTGCTCAAACTGTTGAAAATCGTTCATCAGTCCATTTGGAGTCATCTGGCATGTGGAAGATGCTCATCACTTTCAATACCAATAGATGTTACTTGGTGGATAGCAAGTCTTTCTTTCCACATGCAACTCTCTTAAGCTTCTTAGCGACTGATTCAAGAGGTTGGACTTTGCTAAGAAACGCTCTCTGGAATTAAGTTGGGGCAGCTGTCTGCTGTCCGGCACTAGGGTTCTCACATTAGATACTTGACAGCTACG